>JANHFL010124827.1:0-11330 GCA_032468155.1 Oxyrhabdium leporinum
AGGGGATTTTTAAGTGTAAACCGCCCCGAGTCCTTGGAATGGGGCGGTATATAAGTCTAATTAAATGAATGAATGAAAGAATGGAGGAGATTCCATGCTATGGAACCACCCCAGATGAGATAACTGCAATATACAGATACGCTAAAATTCAAATTCATTCAACTCCCAGGGTCGAACAGAAGAATTACAAGCAGGGGCTTTTGTTTTCAAAAAGGCAGACCATGCTCTGTCACTTTATTTTGAATTCTTTTAATTCTTGCATGCAAACTTGAAATCACAGTGATACAAAGTGGCGAATGTGCTTTAAGGAAACAAATCAGTTATAACAATCTGTATTATAAAGTAGAATTTCCTCTGCTAGAATCACCCTTCAAAATTGCATTTATTATTTATTTATTTTACAAGGCTTGTATGCCACTCCAAAGAGCCTGTACATCTTAAGGTGCTAAGCTAGAAGAATCAAACTTAATTTCCAGCTCTGACTTAGGGAAAAACACCAGCCGACTGATTTTAAACCAGTCCTTCTTTCTCAGCCCTAGGAAGGAGGCAATGGCAAACCATTTTTTAAAATGCTGCTGAGAAAACTGTAGGGATTTGTCTGGGCAGTTGCCATGATCGGACTCAGGATCTGCACGGGTTGATGATGGAGGCTTCAGGCAAGGGGGTATTTGCAGGGGGGAATCCAATACACTGCTTTTCAACTGCGGTAACTTTCAGATGCGTCGACTTCAACTCCCAGAATTCTCCAGCCTTATACAGATAGTCCTCAACTTACAACCACTTGTCTAGTGACCATTCAAAGTTACAATAGCACTGAAAAAAATGACTTATGACCAGTTTTCATGCTCAGACTGTTGCAGCATCCTCATGGTTATGGGATTATAACTGTCTGGTTTGCCACAGCAACCAAACAAGACAGACCCAAATTTCAACGGATAGTTAGAACTGGGGGGGGAAAATCGCAACCAGCCTGCCTTCCATTAAAGATCTGTATATTGCACAAACCAGAAATAGGGATGAGAAAATATCTACAGACCCCTCACATCCTGGACATAAACTGTTTCAACGTCTCCCCTCAGGATGCCACTATAGGGCATTGCATAACAAAACAACCAGACATGTAGTTTTTTTCCCCCATACCATCACTCTGCTGAACACCTCATTCCCACAGCACTGTCTCACTTCTCATCTTTTCTCATCTTTCCTACTCTCTTCACTGATTGGTTTCTTATGATTTATCAATTGTTGCTTATATCTTGTCCATCTGTGTCCAATCACACTTGGCCAATAAATAATTCTATTCTGTTCTGTTCTGTTCTGTTCTGTCTCTGTCCCTATCCCTATCCCTATCCCTATCCCTATCCTATCCTATCCTATCCTATCCTATTCTATTCTATTTGTATTTGTTTCCTCCCTCCACACTGAAACTCACACCCTGGCCCATTTAGTGACTCTTAGATCACATTGGACAATCAATCTCCTGTCTCAACTGCCACCAAATTCCAGTCACTCCCCTCCAGGTGCCAGCAACTTATCCTTGACCACTGGCAAAAGAAGGTTGTTGTGGCTGTACTCCCTTCGCTCCTCTCCCATTTCTACAGCTTGCCCATCCCCCACTGTAGCAGCCTGGAATCTGTCTCAAAATGGATCCAGGTCTGACATCAGGCATTAGGCAACTGGCATGCGCTGTATTTATAATGGTTGCACTGTCCTGGGGTCATTTGATCACCATTCATAAACTTCCCAGCTGGCTTCCAAAAGCAAGTCAATGGAGGAAGCCAGATTCAAAGTTACAACACCACTGAATAAAGTGACTTACAACTGGTCCTTGCACCTATATTGTAGCATCCCTATGGTCACATGATCAAGATTTGGACACCTGGCATGTATTTTTACAATAGTTGCAGTATCCTGGTCATGTAATTGCAATTTGAAATCTTCCCAGCCAGCTTTTGATAGGCAAAATCAATGTCAGATTTGCTTAACAAATAAGGTCATAAATTTAGGTGCGACTCACTTAACAACCATCTTGCTTAGCAATGGAAATTCTGGTCCCAGTTGCAGTCATAAATCAAGGACTCTCTCTGTACAGGTTCAGATGTTCAGAATACGACTATCAGAAAATCACACATTTATCAGAAAGTAATACCATTTCCTTACACCTGATAAAATGTTCTTTTCCTTGGAGCTTTTTCCTGAACAAGTGGGCACATTTAATCTAGAGAAATTATCCCAAATTTATTTTCTGGATATGCCTCCAGGCTCCATTTGGTGATCCATCTTAGTATAAACGGTTAAGGTGGTGTGGTAAAAACCAGGAAGCTGTGAGTTCTAGTCCTCCTTTAGGCAACAAAAGCTGGCCAGGTGGGAAAATAGGAGGTGGGAGCATTATGAATGTCATTTTGCGTTATATGAAAACAAAGGCAAGATACATACCTAACAATGACAAAACAGTCACAGTGCTTAAAGTGGGAGGACATCTCTTCTGAATTTGCAATTTAAATGGTTTAAAAATAAAAGACAGTCTTTGCTCTTTAGCAAGCTAGCTTCCCAAATGTGTATGTGTGTATGTGCACACATGCACACCTGCACATGCTTTCGTTTGACTCCTAGCGAGTGCCTGGACAAGTCCCTGCAATTTTATTGGCAAGATTTCGGAAGTGGTTTGCCATTTTCTTCTTCTCAGGGCTAAGAGAGAAGGATTAGCCCAAGGTCACTCAGCTGGCTTCATACCTAATGCCAGACTAGAACTTGCAGCCCCACCAATGTATAGTCTAGTGCCTTAATCACAACCCCAAACTGGCTCTAACAGCTCCCCAAGTAGTTTAATTAAAAGAATCTTAAAAAGCAGAATAAAAAAGAACACGGAAACTGAAAAATACAGGTAGTCCTTGACTTATGACAACTATTTCTATTGTTATGACAGTTTGTGAGTTTTGCCTCATTTTACAACCTTCTTGCCACAGTTGTTAAGCGAATCACTGTGATCGTTAAGCTAGCAATCCAATTGTTAAGTGAATCTGGCTTCCCCACTGATTTTGATTTGCACTGGTTGCAAAAAGTGATCACGTGATCCTGGGATATAGCAACCATCATAAAAATGAGTCAGTTGCCAAACATCTGAATTTTGAGCAGGTGACCATGAGGATGCTGCAACAAGCATTAGTGTGAAAACAGTGATAAGTTGTTTCTTTCACTGCTGTTATAACTTTGAACAGTTGTAAATCAAGGACTACTTGTAATCCCCAAAGTGCTGGCATACTCACAAGTGCTTTCCAACACTGTTCCTGAAACCTAGATTCTATAACATAACCAATGAGTTTACAAGCCATGCCTAATCCAAAGAAACCCAAAGGATGAGTCAGCCCAATCTCTAAACCAGGCCAAAATTCTCTAGGTCACTTGTTCTCAACCCTGGCAACTTTAGGATGTGTGGACTTCAACTCCCGGAATCCCAAACTGGCTGGGGAATTGTGGGAGTTGAAGTCTATCCGTCATAAAGTTGCTAATGTTGTGAAACCCTGCTCTTGGTAGAGATCACTACCCTTTGACAGAATGGTTTATGGACAACAGTCAAAAGACAGCATATAAACTTACAAAATACCTTATTCCTTATTAAAACCCACCACAGAGATTTATAAGATCAGAGAACACCATATAAATTAGTGTAAATTATAGGGATTTCTAGATTAGAGTTGTTCAGCTCTGCTTAGTCACTGCTGTTCTGCAAACAGCTGGAAGTAAAATTAAAAGCAGTTCTACACAGCCCTTAGTATAATGCTGATTTATTCAGAATATTCTTTTCAATGGTCAAGCTCCTCCTATACTTAGAAAACAGTCAGAAGCAGCAGAAATCTCTAACGTTAATTAAAACTTTCCTGTTTGCCAGCTGTATCCCTTTTATTACTTCTCGTTGAGGGTAGCAGCAATTAGACTGTGGCTGCCCTACCAAGTGAAGCAATTGAAGGGGAAATTAACAGAAAATGATCAGCCATTTTCCTGCTTCACCCCACAGCATACAGTAAAAGGAGGGACTCGAAGGAGTTCTGAATGTTTGAACAGCTATTTCTGCTCCTATACCATGAAGAGGGATAATGAAGATGCAGAGAAATATACAAATGTCTTCCAGGCAACATGTTGGCAAATTTACCATTTAGATTCTTCATTAAAATAGAATGGATAAAGATATTTCCTAACTTGACCACAGTTGAGGTTCTGCCAATCTTAAATACGAAGCATAAAAAGAAAAAATGTTGGAAGAAAAGCTTTGCATAATTCATCTATACCTTAACATGACAGATGGCCAGATTGCATTGTATAGAGTTTATGACTCCAACGGTTAATAATTCTCCTCCCAAAATAACTGCCAGGATTTCAAGATGTTTTATTTTTTTAAAAAGCTTGCATAGGAAGGAGTTGGAGAAAGTCAAATAAATACAAATTGTTAAAGAGGGAAGAGGAATCACAAAATACAGATAGTCCTCGATTTACAATAGTACTTTAGTGACTGTTCAAAGTTGCAACGGCATTGAAAAAAGGGATTTATGAACATTTTTCACACATATGACAACTGCAGTATTCCCATGGTCATGTGATCAAAATTCAGATGCTTGACAACTGGTTTGTATTTATGATGGATTCCCGGGGTCATTGCAACTTCTGACAAACAAGGTCAATGGGGAAGCCAGATTCACTTAACAACCATGATACTTGCAATAGCAATAGCACTTATATACCACTTCACAGTGCTTTAGAGCCCTCTCTAAACGATTCACAGTCAGCATCTTGCCCCCAACAATCCGGGTCATTTTACTGACTTCGGAAGGATGGAAAGCTGAGTCAACCTTGAGACCTGGTGAGATTCAAACTGCCAAATTGCAGGTAGCTGGCAGGCAGCAGAAGTAGCCTGCAGTATTGCACTCTAACCGCTGCGCCACCACAACTTTTTACTAACTTAACCACTACAGTGATTCACTTCACTTCTGTGGCAAGAAATATTATAAAATGGGGCAAAGCTCTCTTAACAACTGTCTTGTTTAGCTACAGAAATTTTGGGCTCAATTGTGGTCTTCATTTGAGGACTACCGTAGATTTTTTTTTTCAAAGCAAAATGAAACTAGTCTTCAACTTATGACCACAAGTGGGACCAAAATTTCCATTGCTAAGGGAAATGGTTGTAGGTTGCCAAGAACTCCTAATACTCCTAAATGCCCTTTCCCTTTAGAATCCAAAGTAGGGCACTGATTTAGTGTAGAACAATATTTCTCAAACTTGGCAACTTTCAGATGGGTGGATTTTAGTTCCCAGAATTCCCCAGGCTCAGTCTCAGGAATATAAATTTCAGGTAGTCCTCAATTTACAACCATTTGTTTAGTGACCGTTCTAAGCTATGGCAGCCAAAAAGTGACTTATGACTGTTTTTCAGACGACTGTTGCAGCATCCCTATGGTCACATGATCAAAATTCAGATACTTGGCAACTAGTTCATATTTGTGACAGTTGCATATCATGTGATCACTTTTTGTGCCTTTCTGATAAGCAAAGTCAATGAGGAAGCCAGGTTCCTTTAACAATCGTATTACTAACTTAACTACTGCAGTGATTCATTTAACAACAGCGGCAAGAAAGGTCATAAAATGGGGCTAAACTCACCTGACAACTGTCTTGCTTAGCAACTGGGCTCAATTTTGGCCGTAAGTCAAGGACTATCCGTACTCATTTTTCATGCCGCATTAAATAAACCAACAGCAGGCCAGCCTGACCGGGAGATATTGCAGAAAAGGAAATGCATTAAACCATGAGCAATACCATGGAAATGTCCCACCCAGCTAAGATTATGATCTGATGCCCATTTCTCTTACAGTAAGCGTCCCTAAAATCAGTTTATTTTCATAGAAAAAGAAGGTGAGCTATCCTGGTACGAAAGTTCCTGGTTCAAATCCAACTCTCAGCCATGGGACCTCGTGGGGAGCCTTTTGGAAAATTATTATCACTCAGTCTGGCCTACTTCACAGGGTTGTCATGTAGAGAGAGAGAGTCACTTGGTTCCCTGGGGAAATGCTGGCCTGCAAATCTAGCAAATGCAGAGCAAATAATTTTCCAAAAACATTATCCTGCTCACTTTTCTTGCTAGGGCAGAAAGGTCAGGAGCCTACCTTGCAGGGCTGTTGTGTTGTTAAGCGACAGGAAAACCTATGGGCGTTTCATTTGTTCAAATTCTAGCTTGTTTTACTGCCTGCTATTCTGTGCAAGCTCGCAGAGCAGTAAAAGTTCATATTTACACAACAACCCTGTGAGGTGGGCCAAGAATACCGCAAGGAACGAGATCCCACCCACCTTCAACCGGATCCAAACTTTTTCCAAAATGAGGGAAATGAAGAGGTCGTTACGTTGTCCATTCACAGAGGCAAGGGTACTATGTCCATTTTTCTCCCCTCCAGGAGCATTTCACTCTAAAGAAAATATTTGGATTCAATTCCAACTCGAGCGCCTGCTTACCCGCGCCGCTCAGGCCGTTCGCGTTGCCGTGACGACCGCCAAGCGCCGACGGGAGTTCCAGCTTTTCTCTCCCTTCCTCTCGCGCTCCTGACGTACTTGAGTTCCGCTGAGATCTCCTCGCACGTCCAGAACGTTGCAGCACTTCAATTCCCTCGGCCAAGCATTACGGGAACTGGGAACCATCATATCTGGTTTGCGGGGGGCGGGGGAGACTTAATGACATTCCTTCGAAAAAAGTACTGAGCCGGGAGATGGAAGTTTGGGGGCCAGATATATTATAGCTTGTGTTCCTGAAAGGACTTTTGCAGAGTCCAAGAAGGACACGCTTTTCTTGAAAGAGTGACTTTTGACACACACCCCCTCTTGAACTTTTGTGCAAGCAAAGAGGCTCCATTCACAAAAAGGAAAAAAAAGAACCGATGTTGATTGTGCTACATTAGCAAGCAAGAAAGTTCCTCATCCCGCTATTCTTCATTTGATATCCCATCTCGTCCAAAGCATTTATCTTTGCAATTTCTGCAGCTGATTGGACAGGAAAGTAGAACAACCGTAAAAGTTCTATGATTACAAAAGAAAGTTCACTCTTTTCCATTATCCAAAGTTTTTTCTAATCATCAATCCACAAATCAAAAGTGCATTTTTCCTTCATATGCAAAATTCTGTAAAATCTATTATTTCTCTAACAAAGAAGTTACTTAAGCTAATTTATCCATTGCCAACAAAGAGGTTTTGGAGCAAAGTAGGCCTCCAAACAGCCACCAGGGGAGCAGCAAAATGGAGGAAAAAATGTCTCTGCTTCCCTCTAATGATTATCTAGATTTTTGCAGGTCAAATATGTGTTGTTCCTCGCTTGACCTTCTGCAGATGCCTATGCAAAGAAACAAAATTCACACTTCTCCCAAAGCTACACTTGGCAGAACAGCCTTTAAATTTTCATATCTCTTCCTACTTCTAAGCCATCCTTTCTCTACCCACCTCATTTAAGTGTATTTGGCTTGGACACCTATGATCCCCTGCTTGGGCATTATGAGGGATGAAGTCCAACATGTGGAGGACATTGGCTTGGAAAGGTACCCCAAAACCACAGCCCTCTTTGCTGCCACCAGATCTGTAAAAATATCTCTGGAGAAAAGATAGTTAATTATACATTTTCCTAGCTCTCAGCCCCATTGTGCAGCTGACCAAAGACTGCAGTTGTAGCTCACCAGCAGAATTTAATTTAAGAGACAAACTAGGAAAACAGCAGTAGAAATGAGGCTGAATTAACTCTCTAGACCAGGGGTGTCAAACTCAACGCCTGCGGGCTAAATCTGGCCCTCGGGGTGCTTAATTCTGGCCCCGGGGGGGCAGCCTTGGAAATGGCAAAGGAACGGCCCATGGTGCTTCTGCCAGAGAAAATGGAGCTTGGGAGGGCCGCGGGTGGCTCTCTGCCAGCTCCATTTTCAGCCTGGACGGCCTCCTGCAGCCCTCTGTCAGCAAAAACTGCTCCAAGAAAGGACAGGAAAGGAGATAGGAAAAGAGGAAAGACAAAGAGACTTCCGGCTGACATCGCAACAACACCAGACACACTCCGTTTCTGTGCTGGCTTCTCCTTCTTTGTGGGCTCTGTAAGGAGCCAAAAGCTGCTTTGAAGGGGCGACAAAGCTAAGGAGGGACGCTCAGTGTGGTCACAGGAAAGATTGCAATCTCCTGGTGAACCAGCGGGGTATTTCCCTCTATGCCACGATAAAGAGGCGGTCTAAGATGGCCACTACGAAGTTGGGAAAGGCCAAAAAAGATCTAAGAATGTGCTGAAGTGAAGTAGGTGAACAATGCTTGGAACTGGGTGAGAAGATCTTTATATCTTATTTGAAACCCCATAAGAATTTACAAAAGGATCCACAACTACTTAATTAGCAGCGACTTGGCACTTTGGAAAAAAAACAAACCTAAATTTGAAAGAGGAATTAGAGGGCATAAAGACAGAAAATTTGCTAAAAATACAGAAAATTGGACTTTTAAACTGGATAGGCATTTTGTTGGACAGGCACCTTGAAACGTTGGGATTATCTACCCAAAACTGACATTATTTTTAAATTGTGGAAGATTGGAAAATGGATTGAAAACGGCCAATATTGAAATTTAACTAAAGAGTGCCACCTGCTGATGAAAGGAAGAATAACACATTATTAAAATCCTGCTCATCTAATGTGATAATATGAAAGGAAATACCACTAAAAAGACCCCTGAGGAGTACAATATAAGATTGGATTGATTGGAGGGACTTAAAGAGGTGCTGGAAGATACAAAGAGCTCTCCAGAGGAGCAGATAGATTAAGCTTGGGACACAAAGAAAATATTTGGAGTATTGGATAAAAGAGGGACTCTGTCAGATCCCCATAAAAGTGAATCTGCCATTCTTTCAAGGCGGGGAGGAGGAACCTGACATTCCTGTAACTTTCCACTGCCTTACATAGTGGGGAAAGGGTACTATAAATTGTATTAGGTTAACTTTCACTTTCCTACACTTTTGCTTTCCACTTTCTATTACATTCCTGTGAGAGACCTCTTAGGGTCCTTATCTATTCTTCGAGACGACCGTTACCAAAACATCTTTATACCTATGGATTGGCTAAGTGCCATCGCAAGACCAAGATGGGGTTTGGTAACCTTAAAACTAACTATATTGTTCGGAGAAGTTTAGAACTTGCTTTTACTTTGTCCTGTTATCACTTCTGCTCAATGAAAAGTATCCTGTTTGAAACTCAATCATTTCAAGAGTTCTACTTTCTTGAAGTGGAGGGCGAGGGAGGGCCTGACATAAAGCAAGTTCTGCAAAATTGGGTCAACCTGGAGAAGCATTTTCGCCCTACCGAGGGGACCTTGCAACAATGTCCAAACCCTGCAAGGGCCAAGCAGGAGTCATGACCTCGGAGGAAATTCCACCCACTCTGCAGACCGAGGGGCCTCCAGTGCTCATCCCGATAGGGGAAGGAACAACTCCACAGAGAGAGCCGAGGATGCCCAGATGGTCCCTGGGGATCAGAGAGAAGGACGGCTGGGATGGGAGAACTTGCGGGGTGACCAAAACCCGAGGAAGCCGCAAACCTCCTGGTGGCAGGTGGAGCTGGAAGCGTTCTCTGACCCAGAGGAGATTTTTCCAGATCCCTTCCATGAGCAGAGAACCCGGAGACAGCTTCATCGACTACTGATGGAGACCCTAGAGGATCTTGTCCTCTGAAGCGGGCGGGCATAGCGCTGGGATCCGAGACTGAGACCAGCAGCAGACTTCAACGAGACTGTCACCCCCTCCTCCCACCGTCGTGGACCAACCCGCAGCAGCAGCTGGAATCTAGGCAGAGGCAGCTGTGGATTAAAACTTTAAGGTGGCTAAGAGATGATGGTTAGAAAAGGGAACAGGTTGAATATAGCAGGGACACAACAACAACAAAAAGAAATACAGGGATGGGAATTAGAGAAAGGGGGATATATAAAACACATAGGAGATACAATAAGGAGATGTAATAGCAAGAAGAAAAATTAAAATTTGAATGAGGGTATAATTAAATTACAAATTTAATATGAAGAAGTGCAGATTTGTTAAATGTAATAGAGATGATTAATAATAGCCTATTTATATTAAAAGGTGATTGATATAAAAATAATTTTATAAGTTGAATAAGTAACACAGTGAGCAATAAGCCGAATAAGCAATAATGGACGACCTTAATATGATATAAATGTTTTAGAATTATATAAGTTGGTTAAATGTAATAGAGATGATTGGTAATATTTTACCTACACTAAAGATATGAAATTTAAAATAGGGTGATTGGTATACAATGGCATATTATGATAGTTTATTATAAAGATGTGTAATACTATTAGAATTATATAATTTAGATAAATGATATAAATATGATTAATATCAATTTATTTGTACTGAAAGGTATGATATCCAGGTATATTGCCAAACCGGCGTCTCCTCCGACGTCCTTCCAGAGTTTGTAAGTAGGACAGCCTGTCTTCTCCCTCGTCTCTGTGCTGTCTTCGCTCTGCAGCAAAAAAAAATAGCATGTTATGTTGATTCTGCTTGGATGGATTTTAACTATATTAAGAAAAAGTGACGGGTGGGAGAGAAAGTGGTTTGCAAAATGTTTTACAAAGTCCAGGCTACGTAGAGATTTTAATCACTGCCTGTTTCAGGTCTTCTACCAAGGAATCCTTTGCAGCTCTCAGAGTCACTTTGATATCAGAAGCTAGTTCTGCTTCTTCCAGAGCAGAGCCTCTACTGTACTGCTAATAAGAGTGAGGCTTGTTTCCTCCATGTTACAGTTGAGGGATGGGCTCAAAATACATATTTTATTCCAGCCTGTTGGAATCTTGTTCTGCATTTTTCATAAGAGTTCGTGTTTTATCTTTTTAAGATGCATAGATCGTTTAGCAGTGAGTGGAATACAACGCTGAATAATAGCAACAGCTAACAATACATACCACATTTTAGTGGATGTTATCTGTTTTCTCTCAAGGATTGCAGTCCAGATTTTAATCAGCTGAGACCAAATGAGACACAAATGATTTTATCCACAAAGTGCTGTGCAACAGATTTTCAAGTATTTCTCTCTCTCTCCACAGGATAGCCAGACCACTCTTCCCTCCTCCAGCATTTATTGCTAGCTGGAACCAGGCACGGGCAACATGGGCAGAACAGTGGCGAAATCTAAAATTTTCCACTACCAGTTCTGTGGGCGTGGCTTGGTGGGCGTGGCTTGGTGAGCATGGCTTGATCATGTGACTGGGTGGAAATTGTGTTTATACAACAGTGGAAAAACAAAGAGATCCCTACAGATGAG
>JANHFL010125139.1:0-11318 GCA_032468155.1 Oxyrhabdium leporinum
GATAGATAGATAGATAGATAGATAGATAGATAGATAGATAGATAGATAGATAGATAGATAGATAGATAGATATCTTTACATCTATCATCTTTATTATTTTTATAACTACGTCGAGGCAGTGAACATTCCTAATACTCCTTTCTTCTCCTATTTTCCCCACAGCAACAAGCATGTCAGGTGGGTTGAGCTGAGAGAGAGTGACTGGCCCAAAATTGCTCTTCTCTGAATCCCTCTTTGAGTCAACGTTCAATCAAGAACCCAAATTTTGCTGGTGGCTGGCAAGACCACTTGCAGGTAAACAGCTGTAGACTTTCAAAAATTCTTGTGGAAACTTTGCTTCACCAGCATAGCACAGGGTTTGGATTCAGAAAAATCTACTTTTCCAGAAAGTTCTTTCCATTGCTTTATACCATCTGGTAAATTGAGACTGGTTTCTTCTATCACTTCTTCAGAGCCAAAACCAGCAAGGTTTTGGAGGCGTATCAGCACACACCAGGAAAGTCTGTGTGCGTGACTGACAGTTGAGTTGTGATACCCAAATGTTTCCTTTGGAGACTAATGTTTCCTTTGCTTGCAGAATTGGGTATGCCCAGTCTAGTGAAAAAAAGGACTAAAGGAGACATGATAGCAATGTTCCAATATTTGAGGGGCTCTCGCAAAAAAAGAGGCAGTCAACCTATTTTCCAAAGCCTGATGCAATGGATGGAAACTAAGCAAGGAGAGAAGCAACCTAGAACTAAGGAGAAACTTCCTAACACTGAGAACAATCAACCAGTGGAACAGCTTTGCCTTCAGAAGTTGTGGGGGCTCCATCACTGGAGGCTTTCAAGAAGAGACTGGATAGTCACTTGTCTGAAATGGTATAGGGCCTCCTGATTGAGCTGGATTAGAAGACCTCCAAGGTCCCTTCCGGCTCTGTTATCCTATGATGACGATGATTAGAGAAATGTTCTCTGAATTACAGGGCTCAGATCCCTAAATGGACCAGAAAATTCTTGGATCATCAAGCTCACAAAAGAGCAGGAAGGAACGAGAAGAAAAAGGAGCTTTTAAGCACCAAAAAAGGGCTGTCCGGTCCCTGGATAGATAAGCAAGGAAAGGGAAGCTGATTCCAAGACATTCATTCGTGGGATGTTAGATAACCAGCTCAGCTGGTTTTGCTTTGAAAAAAATAAGTGGTAGAGAGCTGCATCTCTGGGAGAAAGTTCAACATGGACCTGTTCCCGTCTTTTAGCTGGCTCAACTACCTTCAATGGTCGTCAGGTGTCCATGAGTATGTCCTTAGGAAAGAAAGATCCTGGACTCCATTTGCTTGGAATGATGGGATCTTTTGCTAAGGTTAAGTGGTTGCAGCGAGAAACAGGCGAAATCTGAATATTCCCATGCAAAGGCTACACTTTTCTTCTTTCCTTTTCCCTCTTGATCAGTTTGTCAATGTCCAGTAGCAGACTAGCCAGATGTTTTGGGAACGGTTGTTGCCGCCACTTGATGGAGTTTCACATTCCGTTCTCAGGCCAGGTGTCCTTGAAGAAGACTGCTCTTGGCACCTCTGGATTCCATCAAGGCGGTCCCGCTCCCCCTCCTCCCTTTTATCTTTACCTTCCCATACGCTTAGAGGGCTTAGTAGTCAAAACAAAATTCTTTTCAAGTGTGTCAAGGCCATCCTGACCAGCACCTGGAGGAGGAGTGACAAGAAGAGAGAGAGGAAGTTGGCTTCAGAAGAGGATTGGGGAATGTCACCTTTGATGATGGTTTGGAGGTGGATCTTTGATTCTCTTTTTGGGTGGGGAAAAAACCTGGGCCTTCAGATTCAGGTTTTTCCCAGAGGTGCCAACATAGTTTCTTTAGTAAATTCTTACTTGGATAACACTTTGTCTGAGTGCTGAATAAATTATTGGAACGTGGATGGAATGCTGACATCCTGCACATACCCAGGGCATGTTACTATGCAGAATTGACAGGAGCACACAGCTTGTCACCAGGTTGGAACATAATGTTTCTTTCTAGTACAATAAAGGAAACAGAAGTGATTCATCTTGCATTTTTGATTAACGAGGGAGAGGAAGAAATAAAAGAAGCAAGAATGACTAGAAGGTGGAAGTTGATAATGCTTTTACCTGGTCTGCTGTTTCGTCTTTTACCCTTTAAAACTTCTCCTTTGATGCCACTCTTTAAGTTGTTTTTTTTTCTTTGACCTGGCATGAGAAATAAACTATATTATGGGGAGAAAAAGAAGGATCCCTGAAAGACTTTGCAGAGAAGATTGGGAGTTCAAAAGGGATAAGATTCAACCTAGAAATAAGGAGAAATTTTTGGACAATGAGAATGATCAACCCATGGAATAGCTTGCCTTCAGAAGTTGTCACTGGAAGCTTTCAAGAAGAGATTGGACAGCCATTTGTCAGAAATGGTACAGGGTCTCCTGCTTGGGTTGGGGGTTGGACTAGATGACCTACAAAGTCCCTTCCAACTCTGTTAATCTGTGAAAGATATTTCTTTCTTCTAATTCTTCCATTTATTTAACTCATCTTATTTCCATTTCTCCAGAATCAACTACTGATAGTCCTTGATTCACAACAGTTTGTTTAGTCACCGTTCAAAGTTACAACATCATTGAAAAAAGTGACTTATGACCATTTTTCACACTTACAACCACTGTAGCCTCCCTGTGGTCACATGATCAAAAGCCGGACGATTGGCAACTGGTTCATACTTACGACGGTCGCTGTGTCCCGGGGCCACACGATCCCCTTTTGCGACCTTCTGACAAGCAAAATCAACAGGGAAGCCAAATTCACTTAAGAGCCGGGTGACTAACTTATCAACTGCAGTGATTCACTTAACAACTGTGACAAGAAAAATCATAAAATGGGGTAAAACTCACTTAAGGAATGTCTCACTTAGCAACATAAGTGTTGTACTAGATAAACAACATAAATGTTGCCTTGTCTGAATTCTTTGCAAAAGATTGATTTTGGGTGATAAGAGTGAAGGGAAATTTCTTTAGTTTGCATTTGAGCACAAATTTCATATTGTAGAATCAAAACTTGTACTGAAATTCTTGTTATCAGAACTGTGTGCCTTTTTTTTTTTGAATTCAGCAATAGATGAATAGACTAATGGCCATAATAGTCGTAGAAACAAACCTAGTAACAGCAATGAAGCGTATTAGGAAAAAGCCTGGCTCTGTAGAGAAA
The DNA here is from genome assembly GCA_032468155.1 of Oxyrhabdium leporinum. Taxonomy (NCBI): domain Eukaryota; kingdom Metazoa; phylum Chordata; class Lepidosauria; order Squamata; family Cyclocoridae; genus Oxyrhabdium; species Oxyrhabdium leporinum. The sequence continues at coordinate 3,198 of JANHFL010125139.1, forward strand.
AACGGTCCATTATGACATATCAAGGGAAACGCTTGGCAAAAACAGCATGTTAGGAAAAGCCTGCAAAATTGAAGAATTGAATTGAATGGATTTGCAAAACTGAGACATGGATTTGAGTAACCCTTGGGAGGTTACAATCCTTCTCCTTCTCCTCTTCCTCTCTTCCTCCTCCTCCTGCTCCCCCCCCTCCTCCTTCTACAGGGTTAGAACTGCATAATTGTTGGATGGGAAACCAATCATTTTGGGAAACTGAAATCCCAAGATGGTAACCTGGACCGGGAAGTACAAAACACACAAACAAACAAACAAAAAACCAACCAACCCTGGAACAAGGCAGTAGCAAACTGCTGCAGATTCAAAAGTGACGGGGATTAAAGTTTCCTTGTGCAAAACTGCATCGTTGGGTATTATGTGAAGCAAATTTTGGCAGAGTCATCTTGGAGGGTTTGGGGCACTGCACAAAAATGCGTGCGAGGGGAGATTGCACGCACGCCACCATAACTTCCTCTAGATGTACTTCTGGTTTTGGGGTTTCTGAGGAAAGAATCCAAACCGAGAACTGATTTGGCCAGAAGGAACTTTTTGTTCTTCCTGTTCCACTCGCAGCTTCTTCCAGCACCAGCCCTGCCTGGTTCTCTGGCGAGCCACTTGTTCCCCTGGTGCCTGTCCAAGACACACAAAGAAATCTCCTCCTTTGCATCTGACCCACTTACAGAGAAAGATCCCGTTGTAGAGAAATATCTGTTCTGAATTAGGCAGTCAAGCCAGCATGCCTCTGGCCAAGAATACAGCTGCCGCAGAAAGAGCTGCGATCACATCCAAACTATGATTCAACCCCCTTTCCACAGCCCAAGTCAACTTTGGGGTTGGTCAGCCTGGCCTTGGCCAGAAGCCCTTCTTCTCCTGCAAGAGGCAAAGATTCAGTGTGTAGAAAGTTAGCAACCACCCCTCCCCTAGAAGAATGAAGTATTTTAGAAAATATTAAAAAGGCAGAATATTCTATCTCCCTGGATGAGAAAAGGTGAAACATGTTTCTAAAGACAGAGCCACAGTTCCCTGCGCCCCCAAGCAGATACTAAGCTGAGGCCAGCTTTTAGAAATGCAGATTTGGTAATCCATTCAAGACGGGATATTTTGAACAAAGGTAGAATGGTAGGATTAGCCCTCACTCAAGATCCAAACCAGGACAAAGCCATGAAGACACAATAGGAATTGCCCGCAGAACACAAGCCTCTTGATTACGTCATCACCCTCCACGGTTCAACCAAACTTGACTTCAAGACAAACGTGATCCCTACACGGTCCCATGGGAGTCTGACAGCAACCAATAAAATACATGCCCTTGCCACAGGAACAGGAAGCTCAAGTTCAAAGCCCAGAAAAGGTATAAACACCCCTCACTCTCAACTCCATGTAATCAGCTGCCCAGGACCTAAAACCCGGTCCTGTTCACCAACAAACCGTCTTTCCAACCAGCCTCCATGGTTCCAGTGCCTTTCTCCTCACTTGGAACTGAATCAGATGGATATTTCTTCCAACAAGAGGATGAAGCTTTTTTTCCAGAAGTGAAGAGAAACCCTTCTTCTTTTTATTATTATAATTCATTCTTTCCTCTGAAGCAATGGCGTGTGTTGGAAGGAAAATCCATCTGGCTCGGTTCCAAGCTGGGAGAAAGAAGCTGGGAACAACATGGGGGCTGATTGGAAAGTTGTTTATTGCACAGAACCACAAAGACAGCCTGCAGTTCTGGGTCAACTGAACCAATGGTTGAAGGAGTGGATGGATCTTTATAGGTTTCCGTGACTTTGATGTTTTGACTGTTCTGGGAGTCGTGCAATGAAAGGGCTTGCATGGATTGAATGGATTTCTGCCTGCAGTGTTTGCTTTGCTTATGAATAGAGCCATCTAGTTACTCATCTTCCTCTTTCAATAAGCTCTTTATCTCTTAAGTGCTGGCATCTGCTGCGGGCTATTAGAAAGACTTGGGGGTTTCTTTCTTTCTTTAAGAGCATGTTTCTCCATTTCTCCTTTAGGGAAATGTAATATTCCGCCTTTTTAATATTTCCCAAAATATTTTATTCTTCTAGGAACGGAGTGGGGTGGGGTGGGGGCTTCCCACAGGTGTGAAAAGCTAAATCTTTAGCAAGAGATATCATCTTTCTCTCTCCACCCCAGGGTTTCTCAACCTTGGCAAAATTAAAATATGTGGACTGCAATTCCCAGAATCCCCCAGCTAGCAGGAGTTGCGGGGGGCTGGCTCACTGGCTGGGGAATTCTGGGGGCTGAAGTCCACACCCCATAAAGTTGCCGCAGCTGAGAAATGGTGATTTAGAGATTACTTTCTCTGTGCGGGATGCTAAGTGGCATTGCCTTGAGAGCAGTGCTCTGAAAAGACTAACAGAATAGTTTCTGTAATCATAGCATTCTGAAGAGCCCATCACAAACACATTCTTTTTGTCTGGTCCATTAGCAGCTACATTCAGAAGGAACATTTACGGGAGGGGAGCTCCTGGGGTGAGCTGACAGGAGTGGCAGGAGATCCATCTCTCTTTCCTTACCTCCTTGGTTCCAGAATAACATACTAATAGAGTTGGAAGGGACCTTGGAGCTCTGCTAATCCAACCCCCTGATCAAATAGGACCTTGGAGGTCTTCTAGTCCAACCCCTTGCTCAAATAGGAGACCCTAAACAATTTTAGGCAAATGGTTGTCTAATCTCTTCTTTAAAACCTCCAGTGTTGGAGAATTCACAACTTCTGGAGGTGAGTTGTTCCTCTGATTAATTGTTCTCACAGTCAGGAAATGTCTCCTTAGTTCTAGGTTGCTTCTCTCTTTGTTTAGTTTCCATCCATTGTTTCTTGTCTTGCCTTCTGGTGCTTTGGAGAATAGCTTGACCCCCTCTTCTTTGTGGCAGTCCCTCAGATAGTGGAAGACTGCTATCATGTCACCCCTGGTCCTTCTTTTCACTAGACTACTCAATTCTAGCAACCTTTCTTCATATGTTTCAGCGTCCAGTCCCCTAATCATCTTGGTTGCTCTTCTCTGCACTCTTTCTAGAGTCTCAACATCTTTTCTACATCATTGATGACCAAAACTGGGATGCAGTATTCCAAGTGTGGCCTTATCAAAGCATTATAAAGCGGGATTAACACTTCACCTGATCTTGATTCTATCCCTCTGTCAATGCAGCCTAGGATTGCATTGGCTTTTTTGCCAGCTGCAGCACAGATGCTGGCTCATATTTAAGTGATTGTCCACTAGGACTCCAAGATCCCTCCCCTAGTTTACTAGTATTGAGCCAGGTGCCACCTGTTCTACACCTGTGCGTTTCTATGTTTAAATTTGTATTATATTTCTGTGCATTTGGTTTTTCCAACCTGGCTTTCTTCCCTTCAGACCTTCTTTCTCATAACTGCAACTGGAGAGTCAAAAGCCAAGTAATCTGAGCCATCAGTCCTAGTTTCAGACTGACACTAAAGATTGAACAAACAGATCTTTATTACAGGACTGGTACTTACATTTTCCCCTTCCCAGTTCCTGGCCTCCCTGGGCAGCAGTAATTTTACAGGGTATCAGTGATAACATATTGAGCAATAAACAACCAGCTGTGCAACTCGTATAAATCAGAATTGTGCAGATGTCTCAGGTTTTCAGTGATTGTAATGTCATAAAATCATTTCTTCTTTCAATCTTCTGAACAAAAATATGTAGGTTTGTTATATTGGGGCATTCCCTAACTTGCAGAACTCTTTCCTAAACACATAAATAGCTTCTCTTCTACATTTCCTTGAGACACTCATTTTTATTTTTATTTTTAAAAAATGAGCATAAATTTCCCCAATGTTCCTTTAAAAAAAAAAGCCTTCTAAATACACACACACACACACACACACACAGACACACCCCAAACACAAACAATTTTCAATCCATTTTTTGGGAAGCACGTTTTAAGTTTCTGGAGGCACATCTTCCCAACAAATAATGTGTGTGGCTCTGTGTGTAGTTTTGACCTCTCGAATGAGAGGGGCTGAAGGACTGTGAGGGCCGTCCTGTCCCGCCGGTTTGCTCCCGTGGAGATCTAGGGGAGACTTCCAAGCTTGGCCCTCACTGTCAACAACCTTGAAGTACCTTCTGTTTTGGCTGCTGTGAAAATCTCCTGAAGATAGAGGAGAAGGACCGAGCAACAGCCAACTGGACCGAAAAGAGAGAAAGAAGAAGAAAACGCTCTCCGTGACGTGGCTGTTTTGCAGCTGTTTTTGCACTTCCTCTTCCCCTCGCCTCCTTTCTGGCATCTGGACTTCCTTGCAGAAATCTTTTCCTAGAGGGACAAGCTCTCGAGAGCTCTCCTTAAGCCTCCTGGAGAGATCACTGTTTGCTCCGGGTGTCTGTCGTGGCCCAGGAAGGAAAAAGCTGCCACAGACTGAGGTGAAGAGGCATCCTTGTGGAGCTCAACATCATCCTTCCACCCATCCACGAAAAGATCTTCCTGAACATCCATCACAAAGCCAGGTAACGGCGGTGCATGTGTCCATTTTGAACGTTGTTTTAAAATCTGCCTTCACGGTTGCTCAGACCTTTTCTCCCGCTGTGAAATGGCTTCTGTTTTTCTACTTTATTCTCAGGCTGGTTGAGAATTTCTTTCAAATTAGATTAGATTAGATTAACAAAGTTAGGAGGGATCCTGTAGATCATCTAGTCCAACCCCCCACCCAAGCAGGAGACCCTCCACCATTTCTGACAGACGGCAGTCCAGTCTCTTCTTGAAAGCCTCCAGGGATGAAGCTCCCACCACTTCCGAAGGCAACTTCTGTTCCATTGAATTGATTGTTCTCACTGTCACAAAATTCCTCCTTCTTTCCAGGTTGAATCTCTCCTTGATCAGTTTCCATCCATTGTTCCTTGATTATTGTTATTATTCCATTAGTCATTATTCTATCCAAATTCCTCTTGGCTGGGTTTCATAGCACAGATGGCGAAGAGATCCACCGCGGTTAATGTCTGTGGAGATTCTCCGTCATCCGGGTCCTGGTTGCCCCAAAGGGGCTTTTTCAAAAGGCAACTGGACTTTCTGGGTTTTTCCTTGGAGACGTTTCGCTTCTCCTCCAAGAAGCTTCTTCAGAAATTTAAATCACTTAAAAATCAAACAACATGAAAAAGCAACAACTGAAGAAGCTTCTTGGAGGAGAAGCAAAACGTCTCCAAGCAAAAACATAGGAAGTCCAGTTGCCTTTTGAAAAAGCACCTCTGGGACTACAAGAAGTCCTCGAATTACAACAGTTCATTTAGTGACCGTTCAACGTTGCAACAGCACTGAAAAATGCAACTTGTAACCGTTTTTCACAGTTATGGCCTTTGCGACTTCCCCATGGTCACATGATCAGAATTCAGTGGCTTGGCAACTGGTTCATATTTATGACGGTTCCAGAGTCCCGGGGCCCTGTGACCTGCTTTTGCGACCTTCGGGCAAGCAGAGTCAGTGGGGAAGCCAGATTCACTTAACAGCTGGCTTACTAACTTAACAAATGTAATAATTCACTGAACGACGGTGGCAAGAAAAGTGGCAAAACAGGGCAAAACTCACTTTGCAAACGTTTCACTTAGCTATATAAATTTTGAGCTCAATTGTGGTCATAACTCAAGGACTACCTGTACTGCTGTTAATATTTCCAGTCACACATTTTTTCTATTATTCTGAGTAGCAAAAAAACTTCAGAGTTTGAATTAAAATTAACTAAGTAACTAAGTGACTAAGTAAGTAAGTAAGTAAGTAAGTAAGTAAGTAAGTAAGTGATTAAGTGGCTAAGTAGCTAGGTAGGTAGGTAGGTAGGTAGGTAGGTAAGTAAGTAAGTAAGTAAGTGATTAAGTGGCTAAGTAGCTAGCTAGGTAGGTAGGTAGGTAGGTAAGTAAGTAAGTAAGTAAGTGATTAAGTGGCTAAGTAGCTAGGTAGGTAGCTAGGTAGGTAGGTAGGTAGGTAGGTAAGTAAGTAGCTAGCTAGCTAGCTAACTAACTAACTAACTAACTAACTAACTAGCTAACTAACTAACTAACTAACTAACTAACTTCTTCCTATGAAATTGTGGGAAGCCATATCACCAGAGTTTAACCAGAGTTTCTCTGATTAAGAGCAGGACATCTGCAGGATTGGCCAGTGAGCAATTCACTTAGAGCCAGTACATCGTTTTATCTCCAGGGTAATTTCCCTGGAATTCTCTTTTCCTTGGAAAAAAACAAGAAAGAAAACGAATTGATTGAGGACTGGCTTCGAAAGAACGTAGAGAAAGATATTTGTGCTTTGCATTCAGTGTTGATGTTCTCTACATACAGAATTTGAAAGGAGAGCATCGATATAGGAAAAGCAGAAGCACAATGTTCCTTTTAAAGCACCGCTTTCAAACAACTGGAACGAATCAAGTGGGAAAAGTCAAGCAGGAGGGAATGTCGTGATTATGAGGTCAGGACTGGCCCGGTCGTTAGGCAAAACAAAACAGGCACTTTGACCTCTGAGATGGGTCAAAGTTCAATGCTCCTATTTTTTTTTCAGTAATAACTTTGGATACCAATCATAAGTGACTTTTCTGAAGTCCGTTATAAGCTTGAATGGCCATTAAATGACTGGTTGTGAGTTGAAGACAACCTGATTTTTTTGTTTTTCCCCCCAATGCATCTTGCAGTGTATTCAGAATAACAGAATAACAGAGCTGAAAGGGACCTTGGAGGTTTTAGAATAGAATAGAATAGAACTGGAGGGGACCTTGGAGGTCTTCTAGTCCAGCCCCCTGCTCAAGCAGGAGAACTCATACCATTTCAGGCAAGTGGCTGTCCAGTCTTTTCTTAAAAACCTCCAATGATGGGGCGTCCACGATTTCTGGAGGCAAAGCTGTCCCACCGGTTAATTGTCCTCACTGTAAGGAAGTTTCTCCTCAATTCCAGGTTGCTTCTCTCTTTGATTAGTTTCCATCCATTGTTTCTTGTTCTGCCTTCTGGTGCTTTGGAGAATAATTTGACCCCCTCTTCTTTGTGGCAGCCCCTCAAGTACTGGAATACTGCTACCATGCCCCCCCTAATTCTTCTTTTCTTTAGACTAGCCAGACCCAAGTCCTGCAACCATTCTTCATACATTTTAGTCTCCAGGCCTTTGATCATTTTAGTTGCTCTTCCCTGAACTTTTTCCAAAGTCTCAACATCTTTTTTTGCGGTATGGTGAACAAAATTGATTGCAATATTCCAGGTGTGGTCTTACTAGGGTTTTATGAAGCAGTAATATAAAGGTCCAGCCCCCTGCTCAGGCAGGAGACCCTATACCATTTCAGACAGATGGCAGTCCAGTCTCTTCTTAAAAAACTCCAGTGATGGAGCGCCCACAACTTCTGGTGGCAAGCTGTTCCACTGGTTAATTGTCCTCACTGTCAGGAAATTTCTCCTCAATTCCAGGTTGCTCCTCTCCTTGGTTAGTATTCCAAGGGCAGATGTGCTCTTTCCTTCTAGAAAGATCACCCGCCCCTAAGTTTGTTTCCTTCAAAATTGACCCAGCCCTCTGAACTAAATTGCAAATGTACCCCTGTCTATCCCTGGGGATCAGCATGGTCAAGCTGCCTTTTTTTGCAAGGGCATTGAGAAGGACAAACTTCTAAAAGGCATTTATTATGTTGCCGTAATCCTCTTGAATTTTCTTTTTAACCCTCCGCTGCTGCCTACCATGACTTCCATCTAATTGCAGCCATTGATCAAAAATCCAATATAGTAAACACAATCTAAAACATTTTCAAACATTCAAAAAAATGGCTGGGAGGGAAAAGCCATTTTCAAGGCATTCTCTGTTGATTTATTTTTTAAAAAAATATCCTTGCCAGCCACTTTTGTAGTCCTTGATGTACAGTACTGTGTGTGCACCATCAAACCTACATCATCATTATCTTCATTTAATGACCCCATAATCCCTTGTGGGGTGGAGTCTGGGCAACTGAATGGAACTAACAGAGTGTTTTAATGGCCGGATGCCCTCCCTGTCGCCAATGCGGAGTTTTGTTCAGCAGACATATTCCCATTGTGCCCAGAGAGAGAAATATCTGCCTCTACCTAGGATCGAACTCACAGCCTCCTGATTGTGAGGTGAGAACTCCAC
>JANHFL010125227.1:0-11316 GCA_032468155.1 Oxyrhabdium leporinum
TATATAGACTGCTAAGCCTATGCTGGAGTGGGGAGGCGAGATGAAGAGTGATTGGGTGGGCGGGGGCGAGCAGCAAGTGGGCAGGTGGGGCAGGGTGAGTAGGGGGCAGGGCAAGTGGTGAGTGGGTGGGCAGGGGCAGGACCAGCCAGAGGTGATATTTGCCAGTTCTCTGAACTAATCAAAAAGTTCCCTACTGGTTTGCCTGAACTGGTGCGAACCGGCTAGATTTCACCTCTGACTGTGATCTTTCCACATTGGAGACCCAAGCTAACTGGCAGAGCCAGGTCTTTAGGCACTGACGAAAGGCCAGGAGGGTTGGGTCATACCTCAAGTCCAGGGGCAAGATGCTCCAGAGGGCAGATGCAACAGGAGAGAACACCTTTCTCTTGGACCCTGCTAGTCAGATTAATTGGGCCAACAGGGCCCACAGCATGCCTCCTCTGCCGACATGGCTGAGACGGGCCAACCCAGTGGAATGAGATGGTCCTTCAAGTAGCCTGGACCTATGATTTCTTCCAAAAGTTCTGATATTCATTTGTAGCAATGTTTGACAATGTAAGTGGTGTTTAGCCCTTCAGTGGTACACAGTGGCAGCTGAAGTCTAACTAAGATTGGTGAATGGAGGATATCTCTATAGACCAAGATGAGGACATCATCACTGTATTGGCAGAACCAAAGGGAATTGATTTTTACCTACCCTTCTCCATCACAAAAACACTTATGTCATGCTGAAAGAATAATATTTAGAAAAATTGCCAAGAATCATATTTTGTCTGCCCCATATGGCTTAAAAGAAAAAAAAAGGACATGGGGACAGAGATTAATCAGGAAGTATGCATATACATGTATATGCACATAAACATCCATGCCCGTGCCTGCTAACACTGACATGTAAACATAAATATAAATGCAAACCAAAATCTATAATTTTTAAAAGATTTTGAACAAAAAAGTAGACATCTGTTTAGAGAACCCATAATTGTTAAATGGCAATATTTTGGGCAACTTAAACATGAAACATACACAGCAATGGTTTTCTTGTAGAGGAGGAAGGATGCATAGAATGAATCCCACTCCTGTATCCTGTGCTGCAGAAAAATATACATGATGCTTACTCAGAAGTCAACAGGGTTTTCATATCCTGGGGCTATGCAAATAGACTCTAAAACATTTAAAAGGCATTATTAAAAAGGGGAATTTCTGCTTCCCGGTACCAAGGAACAATAAGACTCTTCCAGAGATTTGCAGTTCCCAGGAATTAAATGCATACATCTAATTATTCGCATGTCTTTTGCATATGGATACAAGATCAGGGCTACAAAAATCCTAAAAAGTTCTAGTAGCAACAAACAGGGCTGTCTAGATTTGTGCAACCCAGATCTGGTAAACCTGCACTATATAAATATTGCCGAAAACATTGGATTTCTGTGAAATGTATTTTTACATACCTAACTATTCTGCTTGGGAGAGAAGAGAAAACGAAATGAAATAACAAGAGCAGTACTGTAAAGTATTTGGGAGGTGTCAAATGCCTTTGATCCAAGCGTGTTTGTTTTGTACTCTTTCTGCTGATATATTTTTCTTTGTTATTCATTCTTTATCTGAAACCCAATTAAGATTCTGGCAAGTCTGTCAGCCTGATGGGAAGTCATTGCATCTCAACCACTTATACCAAGGATGGTAACCCATAGCCTCTTGCTTAATTTCAGCCCCCTCAGTTTTCAAATATTGGATTAATACCTGTGGATCCCATGCATGTGGTCTATTGCCTAGGAGAGAATGAAAAAAGATGAGAATAAAGAAAAACAAAATAAAGTTGCATGTGCCAGAGAGAAAATGGACATCTCCATTTATTTTTCATTTCTTTCATTCCAGTTTTCTGAGTGGCTGCCAAGGGATTATTCTAGAGTTAATACAGCTCTCAACATCCATTCTGGCACATGTTCTCTAAATCTAGGCTTTGAAAGGGATAGAAAAAATGGATACATAACACTATCCTGAAAAGGATTGCACAAAAACTCTACATTTAGCTTATTGAGGCTCATTTTTCAGTTTGGAAGAGCAATTCACATTGTTCAGTTTAAGAGTTATGCTTGGTATTTTTTTTAAACATATAGTACATTCAGAAAGTGCACCCTTAACATCTGGTTCTTGGTATCTTGCATAGGGTACCACAAGTCTAAATGTTCACTTCTGGAGTTCAGAATAGCTTGGTACTGGCCTGTGAACTTAGCTAGCAAGGTTTTCATACTTTTCATATTAAAAAAAAACAGGAACAACAGCAGGGCTGTCTGTTGCTGAATACAGAGAAAATCAGGAATAGTATGGGTGATGCATATTGCTGTGAAGAAATGTCAAAATTCTGGGGACTTGTTAATTTAGGAAAACAAAAAAACGAGTTTGATAAAATGTGTATTATGCCTTTCAGTCCCTGGAGCTCAGAATATTATGTTTTAAATTAAACTGAACTGCTTAAGCAACTCATCACAGTTGCTTTTGCAACCGTGCTGTTGCCAGCTATCCAGTCTGTAACTCTTGATGCACCTTATCCAGCCAAAAAGTATATAACTATCAGCCAAACCCTATTAGAGGGAAACATTCATTTTCCTGATGACTTATAGCTCATTGTTGGTATCTTTAAGAAATTTTAGTTGGGAACTGTAAATGACAGGCATTCAATTTGTTTCTTTTTCCATCTGATATAGGCATATGTATGCATCTATATGGGTGATTAATGTATTTTGAAATTTAAATCATTAAGATGTAAATCACTTGAGATTTTCAAGAGATTGGACTGCCATTTGTCAGAGATGGTGTAGGGTTTCCTGCTTGGGCGGGGGGTTGGACTAGATGACCTACAAGGTCCCTTCCAACTCTGTTGATCTGTAATCAGCTTCCCCATGCTAGTCCGTAGCCCCCAAAAGATATGCCCAGCCTTGCAGATACCTCCCCTGACCTCGACCATTTAGGAGCCTTTAATTGCCTAATAATTTAATTATTTGGGTCTTTGAGGCAGCATTCAAAACTCTTTTCTAGTTGGGTGGCAGATGCAGTTTTCAAGACTCTAGCTACATCGGAGTCGGTTTGCTGCAGTGGTGAAGGCATCAGGCCAGAACCTGAGCGGCCATGAGTTCAAATCCCCCCTCAATCACCAAGCCAACCGAGTAACCTCGGGCCATTCGTTTTCTCTCAGCCCTAGGAAGGAGGCAATGGCAAACCTCTTCTGAAAAACCTTGCCAAGAAAACCGCAGCGACTTGCCTAGGCAGAGACATACAGTAATGGAACAGAAGAAAGAAAGAACACATTGCATCGTAGTGATTTTCTTGTAAGGGGTTTTCGGCAAAGGAACTGGACTTTTGTCCAAGATCTTGCATCGCGGGTAGGTGCAAGTTTCCTACACCTTAGTCCCACCGAAAGCACCCTCATCACCAGCCACGTTGCCAGAGAGAGCAGCAGGGAGGCGATACTGGAATTAGAGGCCAGTCAAGTTGAAACTTAATTCTGTCTCGTTTTTTCATTAGGAGTAAATTACACCGTGTAGTTTGGGAGTTCCCTTTGATCAGGCTGTTAGCGGCCAGAAGTGCGGCTTCTCCGTCTCAGCTGGGCTGCCGCTTGAGTCCTCCTGCATTAATCTTGCTTTGCTGATATTTGCACTGGAAGCAAATCCAAAGCGCATTCTTTTGCAAAGCATGCTTTTTTTTTTTTAATTCATTTTAGAAACGGTCATCAAGAACCTGGTAGGAACAAGGCAGTTAGATCGTGCGGTTTCTTCCCCACGTTCTTCACGCTGACAATTTCAACTCTTAGCGTGTTGGTTCGATGTTTTTTTTAAAAACCTTCACTAGAGTGCAGTTGGTTGTTAAAAGTTCGGCTCGAACCGGTTCTGTTTGGTGAGTAACGGAAGCAGGATATTTTTTTTTTTTCCCTGTAAGAAATGGGTTGTTTTTATTTAGGATAATACGACATCTTACGCAAGGTGAAAGTTTAGCATCGAGAAATTAGAAACGTGTCCATGTCTGAGCAGCAGGGAGTAAAAGAGTTTTAACACCAAAAGAACTATTGAAAACACGCAAACATCTGATTTTGTAGAGGAATTGGGGATAGAACGACGTTGAGCAGCCTTCATTGCAGTCATTTGACAACCAAAATGATGATGGTGATGATGATATATTTACATCAAGCACAAAGACACACGTCTCTGGAGATTCTCAGTCCTCCAAGTCCTGGTTGTCCCAAAGGTGCTTTTTTCAAGAGGCAACTGAACTTCCTTGGTTTTTCTTTGAAGACGTTTCGCTTCTCACCCAAGAAGCTTCTTCAGCTCTGAAGCAGCTTCTTGGATCAGAAGTGAAACGTCTTCAAAGAAAAACCAGAAAGTCCAGAAAGTGTCTTTGGGACCTAAAGACACACAAAGCTATATCCTCTGACCCTGAAAGAGGGAGACTCTAGGGCACGGCTGCCCCAAACCTTCCTCTCCCTCACACCCAGTTCAGGACTGCGCAGTCGTCTTGGGACCTTCCCTAGAATGTGCTGCCTTTTCCACTGTGGTGCCGCCGACGTTTCCCGCCCCAAAGCTGCTCCTTCTCCTGCACATTTAGTCACATCTGACTTAGAACATAGAATAACAGAGTTGGAAGGGACCTTGGAGGTCTTCTAGTCCAACCCCCAGCCTATACCATTGGCGGTCTAACCTCTTCTTCAAAGCCTCCAGTGATGGAGCACCCACAACTTCTGAAGGCAAGTTGTTCTAATGATTCATTGTTCTCACTGTCAGGAAATTTCTCCTTACTTCTAGGTTTCTTTTCTCCTTGACTGGTTTCCATCCATTGCTTCTTGTCCTGCCTTCGGGGGCTTTGGAGAATAGCTTGAGCCTCTCTTCTTTATGGAAACCCCTGAGATACTTGAACCCTAATACCACGTTGCTCGTAGTCCTTCTTTTCACTGTGCTGCAAATCCCTTCTGGTCTGAGGGCATGGCTGCATTTTCCACCCCAAAGTATTGTGGGCACAATGGGTACCTTGCTAGGTAGGTGAGGCTTTCGGTACAGCCACTTCAGAAAAATAGCATGCAGGCATTTAGATCTTGCATGTTGCCCAAAAACCCCATTTATTTCAGGACACCTGAATTAGCTTTGATCTGAATACGCTAGCAGCATTTTTAATATTACAGCCATGCTCTTCTTTGAGGCTGGGTTTTCCCTGATTAGGTTGGGAATATTTGATTTGTCTTGTTTTCACGTTCCTTTAGTTGTTGCCCCAATCAGCAGGTTGAATGGCAAAGGATTTTGAAGTGCAGTCCAAACCCTCCGTGTTCACCCTCTGCCTGTCCCTTAGTCGAACTGTACAGGTCACTGTGCAACGTTGCTAATTTTATTTGAATAATATTGCTTAAAGAAAATAACCTACCTGTGCCTGAGAAGCCCATGGCTTTAGTTTCCTTTTGAGACATACCCTGTTTGATCTGCCTGAGACCTCTTTTGGAAATGCGGAGCCTTGAGAAGGTAGAAGCGAACATCCAAAATTTGACCAGTTTAGTCTGAAGCCCAAGTCCTCCTCTTTCTGAAGGGCTGGTGCATGATAGATGAGGCATGTTTGTCCTGACAGAGAAGGGGTAAGATTTTCGGGAGGCGCTTTAGATGATAACAACCTCCAAGGAGCAGCAGAGATCGGCAACCAGAAGGCGACTTTTGGCTGCCTTAATCTCTCCAGAAAAAAGGAGAGGTTATGAGGTTGCCCACATGCCTTCCTCATGAGTAATGCTGCAAGAAGGGAGATTTTTTGCAATCAGTTCATGAGTGGCTTGGAGTCAAGGGATCCTATCTAATCTTGTAGTCACAATGTACAGTAGTCTGCATGGACAAAAAGCTCAGCTGAGCCTCACTATTTTGAATTGCCTTTTAATTGCTTTTCATTTATTGAGATCCTTTGGATGTTGAATGTTTTACAACATTCCTTGAGTGAGTCCCCTTCAGTCCTGGAAGAAAGACGTTTTAAGTGCAAGATTAAAAGACGGGGAATAAACATCAAAAACATGATTAGAATCATTATTTTAGAAAGTTATAAACGGATTAAGGGTCCAGAGGGATTTCAAATAATTATAAGAAAACTTCCCATGGGAAAATGCTGTTATTTAGGGAAAAAACACACGATAAGATGGGATTTAGAAGGTTGGACGCTAGCAGGAACCTGAAATAAACTGAAGTTTATAATTAAAAATACTTACATTTGCCTCAGTAACACAAAATGGAGCAAAACACTTTAATTTTGGATGAACTGAAAGGTATTTCTGAACAATAAACTCCAGTTAATCTTAAGATTGCTGTCATAGACAAACTGCTCTTAAAAGAGATTATAGAATAGAAACAAGTTTTACTGGACAAGACTGAGACTGATTTGAATATGGATTTAAAAATGACAGGTTACAAGACTGGTAACGAAAAGGATGTTATACTGGATATATAAATGAAGCCAACTGATGTCGTAGTAATTATAAGGGATATACAAATAAGAAAGCAGAAGAGTGACTTGGATACTTATTTTGGATTTGCAAGAGACGTTGAAATTTGGAAGGATTTTTTGAGAAGGGACAAAGACACCATGAAAAGAAATCAACTTTTGAGAGTTTATTTAAATAGACTAAAGATTAACATCGTTAAAATCAAAGGCAAAGAATGTAAAGTTGGATGATTTGATCAAGTGTAAAATATGTTATTTCTGGTAATGGACATTTGCTGACCTGACCTGAATATATGGGACGCAGAAAATGATAAGTTTCTGAAATTGCTTGTACATGCTGTGATGAAGGGAGAAGTCACTTCTTTATATATATTTTTTCTTTTCTATTGTATTATCTTTTCTTTTCTGTCTTTTTATTTTCTACACTTTCAATTTTTTCTTTTTATTCTTGTTCGTGTATGTTTGGTTTGTATTAGTTTTTTCAATCACATTCAATTGTCAGAGACTTCCTGGATAGCTCCCTGCAGTTTTCTTGGCAAGATTTTTTGTCAAATCTTAATTAAAAGGATCAAGATTTTCTTTGTGAGCTTGGAGACTGATTGGGGGTTCACTCATCTGATTTTACTGAACACAAATTGTTGTGGAGAATGGAGACTGGCCTGGCTATTTTTATTCTTATCTTAGGAGTAACTGAATGGTCCTTGTAGATTAGCTATCCTTTTTTATTCTGAATTTGACTCCCTGGGATGCTGTTATCCAAGTTAAGTTTCATGGCATAATTGGCATTCTAATGCACAAAGTTGGACTCCATGGGCGAGGGGCAAATCCTGCTTCTCCCTGTAATCCCTCGAATCCATCCAGATCTTTTCCAGAAGCAAATTCCCCATCTAGGGGTTCAGGTACCAAGTTAGAAAGCGGGAGACCCTGAGTTCTAGCCCAGCCTGAGACATAAAAGCCCGCTGGGCGTCTTTGGGCCAATCACTAGGAGATGGTGAGTTCTAGCTTCCCCTTAGGCATAAAGCCGGCTGGGCGTCTTTGGGCCAGCCACCAGGAGACTGAGAGTTCTAGTCCTGCCTTAGATTCAAAAGCCAACTCTCTCTAACCCCGACCCATCTCACAGGTGTGTTGTTGTGGGGAAAATAGGAGAAGGAAGATGTATGGCATATGTTTGCCACTTTGACTTAGTTGTAAAAATAATAAAATAAAATAAAGGGGGATATAAAATAAAATAAAGAATCTAAAAAATGTGGACGATTGGATATCACTCAGAGAAGGGACTACTTTACAGAAGGGGTTTGGAGGTGCTTCGGTTTGACCTCCTTGCTGCTTTTACCCTCAGCTGAACTTGTCTCGCTGGCTTCCGTCATTCTTGGCCCAGGCTGATGGGAGTTGTGTTCTGACATGTTTGGGAACTTTGCATCCGTTCTGCTTCCTGTTCTGGCCAGTCACCACTTCACCTTCTGTTGGAGCTTTGGAGGCTCTGGGCCACGTTCAGAGTTTGGAAAGTTGTATGATGGGCGAAGTGAGCCTGTCATTTTCCTCAACCCCCCAGGTTGCACGTAGTCCTCAACTTATGGCCACATTTGAGTCCAACATTTCTGTTCCCAAGCAAGACAAAACATGAGTTTAGTCCCATTTTATTACCTTTCTTGCCACAATTGTTAAGTGAATCACTGTAGTTGTTAAGTTAGTAATAGCAATAGCACTTAGACTTATATACCACTTCCCAGTGCTTTCCAGCTCTCTAAGCGGTTTAGAGAGTCAGCCTCTTGCCCCCAACAATCTGGGTCCTCGTTTTACCCACCTCGGAAGGAGGGAAGGCCGAGTCAACCTTGAGCCTGGTGAGACTCGAACTGCCAAATTGCAGGCAGCGGGTAGAATGGCCTGCAGTACTGCACCCTAACCACTGCGCCACCAAGGCTGTTGTTAGCACGGTTGTTAAGTGAGTCCCACTTCCCCATTGTCTTTGCTTGTCAGAGGGTCACAAAAGGGGATTACATGACCCCGGAACACCACAAGTGTCATAAATATGAGTCAGTTGCCAAACATCTGAATTTTGATCGCCCGACCATGGGGATGCTGCAGTGGCCTTAAGTGTGAAAAAACTGCCATAAGTCACTGTTTCAGTGTTGTAACTTAGAGAAGTCTCTAGAGATTCTCAGTCCTCCAGGTCCTGGTTGTCCCAAAGGTGCTTTTTTCAGGAGGCAAAGGGACTTTCTTGGTTTTTCTTTAGAAGACGTTTAGTCTTCTAAAGAAAGACTAAATGATGGTGGGGGAATGGAAGGATTGATATTCCTTGCAGACAGCTGGTCATTTGCATCCTTTTAGAGGGTCCTTGAAGCACCTGGAGCTTTATCTGTGTCCTCAGGGACACTCAGAGAATCAGGAGCACCACTCAGGTGACCCTGAGGACACAGATAAAGCTCCAGGTGGCCTCAACGACTCCCTAAAAAGGATGCAAATGACCAGCTGTCTGCAAGGAGCATCAATCCTTCCATGCCCCACTATCCTGTCAGAGCTGAAGAAGCTTCTTGGAGGAGAAGCGAAACGTCTTCAAAAGAAAAAAATGAGAAAGCCCAGTCGCCTCCTGAAAAAAGCACCTTTGGGGTAACGCTGAACGAACGGTCAACCTATATTTCCCTCCCCAAATACATTTGTTGCGGAGCCTTTCAAAAGATTCCATCTTTTCGGCCCCTGGAAAAAAACCAAATCTTTCCAGCCTGCAGAGGCCGGTTTCATTTCCCAGCCGATCCTTTATCTGCCAAGTGTTTGCAGAAGCTCAGCCTATGCAGTGCTTTTAAGCCGTTTGGATCTGTAAATATGAGTCGGCCGATTGCCCAATGAGGTCATGGATTTCCTCCCTGGCTTGTGTCCTTGTGAGTTGTCGAGGCCAGCTAATTGTGTCCTGTCCGCTGCTGGAAGGGCGATGGGGGATTTTCATCAGGCTGTTTGGCTTTGGGGGACACCCCCCCCTCCCCCCCCCGTGCTGGGCGCTTCTCTGGCTCCCCAGATTTATTGCTTTCCAGAGAAACCCAAAAATCTTAATTAACCTGGCATTTGAATTGTGCGCAGCTTTGGCTTAGCCGCCTGGGAACATTCATAACCTTTGGTGGTTTTCTTGGAAAAGCTGTTTTCCTACTGGGGCTGCTTATAATGATGGATCACTTTCTATGCGTGAGAAGCTTGTTTTCTCAGGAAGAGCTCGTTGGGTTCTGGTTTTATTATTTTGGATCTCGGGTAACTACGCCCCGACTCCATCGGTCCATAGCAGCACAGTCACCTTCAAAAGCCCAGCCTTCTTCCTCTGCCAGACGTATATGTTTCTGAACTTATTTATCACTTTATAAATATAGGTAGTCCTTAACTTACAACAGTTAATTTAGGGACCGTTCAAAGGTACAAGGGCGTGTATTTTTTTCTTTAATTAAAACAATTAGTTTTGCCATCTCTGCCAACTCCATCACATTTCCCCCCCCCCCTTTTCTTCCATTGTGGGAATTTCTATTTTATTTTATTTTTTTGACTCCCACAGAATTCTCGCCATCGTTGACATATAAAATAACAAAGTGCTGCTTTTTGTTCCAAGTTCTTTCTCCAATAATCTTCCGGTTTCACCTTTCCAGTGGTTCTCATTGGGGACTCCGGAGTTGGGAAAAGCAACCTCCTTTCTCGCTTCACACGGAATGAGTTCAACCTGGAGAGCAAAAGCACCATCGGTGTAGAGTTTGCCACCCGGAGCATCCAGGTGGACGGCAAGACCATCAAAGCTCAGATCTGGGACACAGCTGGGCAGGAACGATACCGAGCCATCACATCTGCGTAAGTGTCCCTTCTCTTCCTGCCCAGACTATCCAAATGTGTCTTAGGTATTTATTATGCCACCCCCTTGTTTTCCATACAGTTTCCTCTGGGTAAAATTAAAATCAAAATTGTATAATAATACTTTTAATTTCTAAATTTATTTTTAACATGGCAGAGGGAGAAAATTACGTGGAGTGGTGTGGTGGCCTTGAGGTGGAGCGCTCTCCTCCTCCTCCTCCTCTTCTCTCCTGAGCTGCGAGTTCGATCCTAGGTAGAGGCAGATATTTCTCTCTCTGGGCATAATGAGAATATATCTGCTGAACAAAACTCCGCATTGGCGACAGGAAGGGCATCTGGCCATGAAACACTCTGCTAGCTCCATTCAGTTGCTCAGACTCCACCCTGCAAGGGATTATGGGGTCGTTAAAAGAAGAAGAAGAAAATTATGTAGTAGGAACAGTCATATTAGCTATATTAAGGTGGTTTAAATCAGGGGTCCACAGACCGTTTGAAACCAGACCGTGGGAAGTGTGGGGCGAGTGTGCGCGTGCACAAAGTTGCATTTGTGAAAGCGGTGCGCACCTGCGAAACCATTCCCTCTTCCTCTACTGCCTCCGCCAGTCCACCAAGCCAAAAAGGTTGGGGAATGCTGGTTTAAATGCAAGGTAAATTTAAATGAAACATGAAATCAAATTTAGTTCTTCCGCCTAGTCCTGTTTGCTTTCTTGGTCTCCGAAAAATTTTTGCACCCTTAATTTAAAACTAAATTACACAGTGTAGGCTTCCCTTTCCGTGGGTGTGAAACTCTCTGCTCCTGGAGCCTTGTTAAGTGCTTTTTAGAAAAGCTTTTAAGACGCTCTTATTTGTAAAGAAATCAGGAATGATGTGATACAATGAATGTCACTGAAGCCCTGAATCCTTGTTGTTAGGTTTTGTTGTTAACAAAAAGCACATAGTGACAGAATTGCATCTTCCCTATTATTTATTTTATTTTTTTTATTTTATTTTTGTATTTATATACCGCCCCATTCCGAAGACTCGGGGCGGTTCACAGCTTTTATT
>JANHFL010126084.1:0-11295 GCA_032468155.1 Oxyrhabdium leporinum
CTGCAAGAAAACCACCCGGCTCAGAGAGCACCAAGGACCCCACCACCCCACTCCTCCTCCTCCTCCTCCTCCTCCTCCCAGAGATGTCCACACAGGGGCAGAATAAGAACAGGGGTGTAGCGGGCAACTGAGGAGCCATGGACACATGTGAATTCCAGAAAATATTTCATTTTAATTTTTTTCCAGCTGTATTGAATCAAAAAGTCAAGATGGCAGCCATCGCCATATGACCAAAAGTCCCCTCCTTTTCTACATATTGACACATGCAAAAAAAAAGAATTTCAGTCATGTGAGTGACCGCTTCGTGTGAGATATTTGCATCCCTCACAAAACCAGGCGCAATATGTCAGCTGTTTCATCAACAGAGCAGTGGACAACATCCAGCTAAACCTTGGCCATTCGTGTAGAGAAAGCGAAGCAGCTGGTGTGGCTTTACTTGGATAAGAGACTACCCAAAAAACTCCTATGGACTTATCTCCATATAATTCCTAGCAGCGAAGTATGGTCTCAAAGAAGAGTCTTCACACCAGTCCATGCAAGCTCTGGGAGTCCACACATCTTAAAGTTGCTCAGGTTGACAAATACTGCTTCCAACCTAAAGTCTGTTTCAGGAAGCAAAGATTTGTTTTGGCTCTGTCTACCCCGTTGCTCAAAGATGCATACAGTATGCGTGTGTCCCCCCCGCGATTTCCTTGCAAAATTAGAAAAACCAAGGTACTTTAAATTTCTCCTTTTCTAAATCTGCTCTCCAGCGGAATAAAATTACCTCGTGTCACGATGTATCTTGATGCTAAAGCTCACATTTCAAAACCCATCCACCCCCCCCAAGTATCTTCTGCTAAGAAATCGAGAAATTACAAGTCAAATGCCCCTTTCAGGAATAGAAACTGTCTGTGCAATTGAGACAAGGCTCAGGGGAATTGTGTTTTCTCTGCACACATGGCTGGTGGGTACCTTTCGAGTTGCTTTTTGCGGCTTCTTTTCGAGCGAAAGCCCTGTGGCTTTCTTCAAAGATTTGAGAATTTCATCATCGATGGTCTCCAAACCTCAGATGGAAATGTCTCTTGACAGCATGCCCTATCGGGGAAACGAACCTGCATATCAACAAAGTATTTGTAGCATGGGCACCCTAGCAAAGTTTTTGTCTGAGGGTTGGTTGTGTGGAGAGGGCATCAAAGGGGAAAAGACGCAGGCACTTTCTCCCCCAAACTGTTATTAAAAGCACACAATCCTGGCTTGCACCATCAGGTGGTACAGTCTTCAGCTGATCAGTGATGGAGTAGAGAGGACTCAGTGTAGTGTGTTTCTCCAACTTGGCGACATTAAGATGCATGGACTACAAGTCCCAGAATTCCCCAGCCAGCCAATTCTGGGAGTTGAAGTCCACACATCTTAAAGTCGCCAAATTTGAGAAACACAGGTGTAGATTAAGATTCTTACGCTAACAAATTCAGAATATTTATACTAGTCCATTAAACTAATGGAGTGAAACTCCACAAATGCTAGCTAGGGAATTGTGGGAGTTGAAGTCCATCTTTGCTAACTGAGGAATTGTAGGAGTTGAACACACATCTTAAAGGGGCTATGTTTGAAAAACGTTGTAGATTAAGCTTCATGTTACATTAAACCGTTATACTAATAGGACGTAGTTATACTAATAGTATAACTCTATAGTATGCATGGAGCTGAAGTCCACTGATGCTGGCTGGGGGAATTCTGGGACTTGAAGTCCTCACATTTTAAAGAGGCCAACTTTGAGATTCACTACTCTAGTTGAAATTCAACCACGTCACCTTTTAAGTCCCCCCCCAATTTTAGGCTCCATCGTGGTTGTAGGTTGCTGACTGCCTGTAACCCTGTTGTAGGTGTTCTGAGCCTCAGACAGCAGCCAAAAGTAGCTAAAATGAACAATAACATTAAACAACGAGGTGAAATAATCCTCTGCCACCTTTGCTCCTCCTTTTAGGATGAAGATCACGTCATGTTCTACAATTTCAGCGGAGAGTTCATGGAGTACTACAACGACAGCTATGCCTACGACTGTTGCTTAGCCCAGCCGTGCGACTGGAACCCCTACCAGAAGTTTTCCGAGAAGTTTCTTCCTCCGTTCTACGCCTTGATTTTCCTCCTGGGTCTGGGAGGCAACCTGATGGTCATCGCTGTCTTGCTCCTGGACCGAGTCTCCTTACTCGGGACCGACATCTTCGTCTTCAACCTGGCCATCGCGGACATCCTCCTGGTGGTCACTCTCCCCTTCTGGGCTGCCCAGGCCGTGCTTGGTTGGATCTTCAAGGAGGTCCTCTGCAAGGTCATAGGCAGCATCTTGAAGATCAACTTCTACGCCAGCATCCTCTTCCTCATCTGCATCAGCTTCGAGCGGTACCTCTCCATCGTCTACGTCATCCGGATGTACAACAGTAACAAGCGTTTCCTCATCATCTACACCACCTTGTTGGTTTGGCTGGTCTGCTTCCTGCTGACGGTGCCCGACTTCATGTACCTGACGGCCGAATTTGACAGCCGCCTCAACGTCACGTCCTGCGTCCTCTTCTTCCCGCCGCACAGCACCAAGACGTGGAAAATCGCCCTCATCATCATCAACCAAGTGGTGGCTTTCTTGCTCCCACTGATGGCCATGTTCTACTGCTACTTCCACATCATCCTCACCCTCCTGCGCTCCAAGGGCTTCCGAAAACACAAGGCCCTCAAGGTGATCTTGGCCGTGGTGGTAGCCTTCTTCCTCTGCTGGTCGCCTTACCACCTGGTGCAGTTCATCACCACCTTGCTCCAGCTGGGTTTCCTGGAGAAGAGTTGCCAGTGGGAGGATAATCTGGACATCGCCGACACCGTCACCACCAGTTTGGGTTTCTTCCATTGTTGCCTCAACCCGTTGCTTTACGCCTTCGTGGGGCTGAAGTTCCGGAACAAGCTGTTGACCGTCCTGAGGAGATTCGGTTGCATCAATCAGAAATATTGGAACAGGCATTTCAGGGCATCCGGTCAAACGAGAGATTCCAGTTGGTCCGAAAGCACAGACTGCTCATACGCCGCCTTCTAGAACGTTCTGTGGCCCTAAGGACGCCATTGCTATCCCAGAATTCTCCTCTTGCTCCTCTGCCAGCAGAGGGAACCTGGCACTCCGTTGGTACACGTTAGTCCTCAACTTAACAACTATTCCTTTTTTTGGGGGAGGGAGGGGGAAGGCATCCAAAGCTACGAGAGCGCTGAAAAAAAAATCAACTTATAACTGGTCCTCACATTTAACGACCGTTGCACCATCCCCGCAGTCGTGTGATTAAAATTCGGGCTCTTGGCAACTGGCATGTCATGTGACCACCGTCTGTGACCTTCCCAGTTGGTTTCCAACATGCAAAGTCAATGTGGGGGGAAGCTGGATTCGCTTCACAACGTCATCCACTTATTGAGTTGATTCGCTTAACAACCGGGGCAAAAAAAGATGGGAAAAATCAGGCGCGATCCACTTAACAATCGCCTGGCTTAGCAATGGAAGGTTTGATCTCAACCGCGGCCATACCCTGGAGTTTTTAAAGAGACCGGACAGCCATTTGTCTGAAATGGTATCGGGTTTCCTGGCTGAGCAGAGGGTTGGACTAGAAGACCTCCAAGAGCTCTCGTCCAACTTATTCCGAGTGGAGGACTACCTGTGTATATAGCATTAAGATCGAGCGTCGAAATTCCTTCTGTGGATCAGGTTTCATTCAGACTTTCACCGTTCTCAACAAAATGTTCTTCAGGTAGGTGAGTCCTGGCAATCTTTTTTTGGGTTTTGAACCAAATCGCTTCCATCTCGGAGTCAAGAAACTGATTGCCGAATATGGTTTTGAGGTTACCTGTTGATGTTTTCAGTTTCTCCCTCTGCTCAAGAGCAGCTTTCTGAGGTTGAACATTGGGGGCTGAAAACTTCGAAAGTCGAAAACCAAAATATTTCAGGGCTCGTGCCCAAAAAAACCCTCTTGAGTTCTGGAAGGCTTCATGGCATCTGCTGTTATTGTGTCCTTGTTATCCGACCGTAAACTCTGACTCCGCACTTCTGAAATGCGTAGCCGAAGATTATTTGGCCTGTGTAAATCTGGTCGAACGACAACCGTGCTGAGCAAGTCTTTGAGTCGAAGAGATAAGGACAAACGAGAGAAGAACGTCGTCTCTTCGTTTTGGCTTGGTTCTTCTGGATGTCCATCGTTGGAGAAAAAAAAGGAGCTGGACTTTTTTTTAAATGTATTCAGCATTTTAACATTAAAAAATTATAAATGTGGCAGTGAAATGAGCGTGTTTTTAACTAAACGTTCTGGTTGCTAATTGTAAGCCTGGTGTTTTCGGTGTTTTTCAGTATCTGGGATCTTTGTATTCTTTATTTTATTATATTACTTTTTTCTAGTCTCCTCCTCCTCCTCCTCCTCTTTCTGCCCCTTCCCTTCCCTTTTCTTCTCTTTCTCTTCCTCCCTCCTCCTTCTCCTTCGTGTTCTCCTTCTCTCCTTTCCTCCTTCCCTTTTGTCCTCCTCCTCTCTTTTTCTCCTCTTTTTCCTTCCTTCACTTTCTCCTCTCCTTTCCTTCCTTCCCTTTTGCCCTCCTCCTCCTCCTCCTCCTCCTCCTCCTCTCAAGAGGATTTTACCCTAATTGCAGCAAAAGGCAAGATCTTAGCAGTCCTTGATGAATCTCAGAGAAATTAAGCAAAGAATAGAAACGTCTATCTCAGAAAACAAGCAAACAAACCACTTGCATATTATTGCCATTCAGGGCATCTCCAAAAGTCAAACACAACACACCTAAAATATTGTGTTTGTTGGGTGGGAGGTTGGATCACATTATCACCGCTATTTTTCCTTTTTTGACCCTACTGCAAACGGCCCTTTTATATAAGGAGGTGGGGAAAGTCCTTCCTTTCATTAAACTAGAGATACCCAACTATATATATTGGACAAGATGACCTACAACGTCCCTTCCAACTCTGTTAATCTGTAAATACGTGTGTGTGTGTACACACACACACACACACATATGAAAAAAAAAGGGTAAACCAAGGGGATTAGGGGACTGGAGGCTAAAACATATAAAGACCAGACCTGCAATTGGGTATGAATTGGGTATATATAAACATAAATAAATTGTATATCCTTTGCACTTCCACAAACAAATCCATCCCCAAGCTGGAATCAGAGAGATGTCTGGAGGCCTCGGTAATAAGCAAACTTTATTCACATGCTAAGCAGAAGGGCATCACTCTACCACAAAAAAAATATGGAAAGCCAGACCGGGAATTGCCGGGAATATTCTCTCCCTCTGACACACAAAGATTTGGGGACAGGGCGCAGGGAGGGCTGCGTGGCAGGCTCCTTAGTCCTGCCAGAAATGTACCACTTGATCAGTGAGAATGTTTTTATAGGTGACCACAGTTGATGCAAAGTCGTTATAGAAGTTCCTGGAAAGAAAAGAAAAGAAAAGAGGACATCTTTCAAAATCGTCAGCCCCTTGGCCGGGACGTTCTCATGGCAGATAATCCTCGACTTAGACTAAGCAAGACAGCAGTTAGTTGAGTTGTGCCACGGTTTGGGGCCAGGGTTGTTAAGCGAATCGGGGCAGTTGTGAAGCGAATCACGTGGTTGCTAAGGAAACGGTCCCGTCCCCTCCCTCTTTGACTTTGCTTGTCGGAAACCGGCTGGGATCGCACGACCTTCGGATGCTGCCACCGTCATCAATACGCACCCGTGGCCAAGTGCCCGAGTTTGGATCACGCAACCACTGGGGATGCTGCAGGGGTTGTGTGAAAACGAGGCGTAAGTCTCCTTTTTTTTTTCCCAGTGCCGTTGTAACCGCGAACGGTCACAAAAGGGAATGGTTGTAAGTGAAGGAGTACTTGTAACTGTCACCAATATGTTCGGAGACTTTTGATAGCTTTTGGCACTTAGTTGCTGTCAAGCTCTGAAGGTTGAAGTAAGCAACTCCTTGAAATGTTTGCCCCCCTGTTATATCATAATTTTAATTTTACCAGAAAAAGGTAATGATTGAATACAGGAGAAGATAAAATGGGCCTTGAATCAATCTTGGGGAAAGCCGGCTGGGTGACTCCGCCTTAGGCATGAGAGCCAGCTGGGCTGACCTGGGGCCAATCACCAGGAGCCTGGGAGTTCTAGTCCTGCCTTAGGCATGAAACCCAACTGGGTGACTTTGGGCTAGTCATTCCCTCTCAGCCCAACCTACCTCACAGGGATGTTGTGGGGGAAGCAGGAGGAGGAGGAGGAAAGAGTATTAGGTATGCTCGCCACCTCAAGTTACTTATAATGTAATAAGCATAATAAAGGAAGGATCAAATAAAGGAAGGATAAAATAACGGAAGGATAAAATAAACGATAGCAGTTAAAATGGCCTACCATTAAAAAAAACCCACCCGCTCTCGTTTCCTTACCAAACTCGCTGGCTGATGTCGAAGGATTTGACTTTTTCTACCAAGGAATTAGTCATATCGGAGACGTAACTGATGTACCCCTTTGCCGCATCCTTAATCTGGGTCGACGGCGTTTTCTTCTCAGCTGCCCTCTTCTGTACGCTGTAGCTCAGAACCTCTGGAAAAGAGCCAGAGAGAATCGAATGTGGGCCAAGATGGAATCGCTTTGCCTTTGGATGATGAGGCAACGAAATAAAAATAAAATAAATAAAATGCAGGTGGTCCTCGACTTACGACCACAACTGAGCCCGCAATCTATGTGGTTGAGGGAGACAGTTGTTCAGTGAACTTAGACCCATTTTACGACTTTCCTTGCCACAGTTCTTAAGTGAATCACTGCAGATGACAAGTGAGTAACCCGGTTGGGAGGCGAACCTGGCTTCCCCCCCCCCATTGACTTTGCTCCTCAGAAGGTCGCAAAAGGGGAATCACATGACCCCGGGACACAGCAAGGGTCATAAATAGGGGCTGCTGTGAAGGTCGTAACTGTGAAAAACCGGTCCTAAGTCACATTGTTCAGTGTTGTTGTAACTTGGAACGGTCACTAAATGAACTGTGGTAGGTCGAGGACTACCTGTAAAGAAAAATTCAAATCAAATAATCAAATGAATAGTAAGAGGGATTTTGCAATCCTGAAACAACTGGGTTGTTCAGCCCTCGAATGCTGTTGGCATCGACAAATTTCCCCGTCAGTCAATTGCAGAAGGCAGCCTGACTTGCAACGGCTTCCATCCTGCGACGATATTTGTAACGCCATCAGACAACAATCTCTGCCTGTCGCAGGTCTTTGGGAAGGACTCAATCGACGGGCAACAATGCCAAATCCAGTCTGAGCATCTGGCTGACGGAGAAGATAAAAAATATCCAAGACGGAAGAAAAAGCAGTTGGGATGAAAACTAACCTGAACAGAGGAGGAGCAGCAGCAGGGTTGAAGCAGCCAACAATTTCGGGCTCATTTCTGCAACCGCTTTTCCTAAGATTCGGATGAGAAAAATGGGACAAACGTTGGAAAAGCTCTGAAGTCAAACGCCTTCTTTGACGTGGCTGATCCCTGTTTGATGGGTGGCTTATCAGCGGCGCCTGTAGAAAAAGATCTCAGGGGGCCCCAAAACACCCATTTTCAGTCCGTGAAATCCAATGACTGAGATACCGATCAATTCCAAGCAGAGTCCCCCCAAAGTGGTTTGCAAAGACAGAAAGGACTAGCACTGATGAGGTTCCCTAGCTGCGTAATGAAACGTCTGCAAGAAAACAAGCAAGGTCAGAGAGCACCGAGGACCCCCTCGTGTCAACCCCGAGCTACAAATATTCTCCTTTACTGCTTCTGTGGCAACAAAGATTGTAAAAGCCGATTAACTCATTTAGCAATCGCCTTGCGTAGCCACCCCGATTCTGGCCATCAGTGGCGGATTCCCTGTACGGATCTCCTTTCCCACCTGGAAGGATTCTGTTTACGACCTAGGTCTATGATCCGAAAAATTTGCGACAGCTCTTTTCTAGAAATGACACAGCAGTACCTTTTGGTGCCAAAGGTGCAATTTCTTCTCTGTTCCTTGGAAGGTTTCTGAAGACCTAAAATTGAATATATGAGACACTCTGGTTACACTGAAACCCAATGAGTTAAGGGAAGGTTTACAGACGTACCTCTTGGCTCTCCAAATGCTTTAGGCAGCCCACCCACCCGCCTGGCCCCCATCCTGATTGCTTGCAAAGACAGGATAATTATATAACAATGCTCAGAGGGCACCAAGGACTCCGCGATTCTAATATTAAGCAAAAATTATTCTCTTCCATGGGATGATTAAAAAGTGGTTCTTTTCACACTGGTCCTTGTCAATGCATTTTCCGACATGCAAAAATTACAAAAAAAACACACAAGAAGAAAGGGGCATTAGCTTTCTGATCTTTGGGTGGGGGTGGAAATCCATCCCGGTTTAGAATCAGCAAGGTCTCTACAAAGTTGGACTAGATGACCTACAAGGTCCCTTCCAACTCTGTTAATCTGTTCAAAGCGATAAGGTGGTCTTGAGATGCGAGGCTTCTTCCTAACATCCACCTTTGATCCTGGGCTGTTGGCGTAAAAAAGGCCGCCTGAATCCTGGGACTTGCCTCTACCACACCTGGGTTGTCCGCTCCACCAAAATTAGGACACCCCCCCCCAAATCACGTTTTTTCTTCTTTCCACACCCAAATATTCCAATTTCACTGGCTCTCTGGCACAGTTCCAGCGTTAGCCGCTCAGAGGTTCCATCGCACTCACGGTTTCCTTATCCAGCTACGGCGGGGAGATTCGGATCCAGCTGGTGCTTGTATGAAAGGCAGGACATTTATACGTAGCTGAAGCCTTGCTAAAATGTGGAAACCCCCCCAACAACAACCAGCAATCAAAGTCCCATCCAAAATGATTGCCCACCTTCTCCCAAACTGCACATTCCCCTCCTCCCCCCACCCTTTCCTGTTCAAAGTCTAAGCTAACAGGATCAGACTGTTAGGGCACGGGGACACCAAACTTTGCAATGATCTTTGAAGCCGGATGACGGCATCTGGAAGGAGATCAATTCTGATTAAAGGCGCCCTTTGGGGATCTGGTCAAAGGGGGAAATCTCTGGAAGTGCCACCGATCAAGAGTGGCACTGCCACGCGGATTGGATTGGTTGCCTGCCATCAAGTGGTTGATCCCGAGAGGCTACCTAGATAGATCTTCTCTAGATTAAACGGCTTTATCTAGGCGGATCTTCTACCTTCTACCTTCTAGGTGAGCTTTCTCCATGACGAGGCAACGGATGGAAACTAATCAAAGAGAGAGCCAACCTAGGAGAAATGAAGGAGAAACTCCCTAACCACGTGGACATATGAATCAATTGCCTCCAGAAGTTGTGGGTGCTCCATCACTGAAGAAAAGATTGTGCGACCATTTGCTTGAAATGGTGTAAGGTTTCCTGCTTGAGCAGGAGGTTGGATTAGAAGACCTACAAGGTCCCTTCCAACTCTCTTATTCTGTGATTATCTGTCTAACCTGACCTTTTAGTTCTTCCAATGGTCCAAGCATTGCTTCTGAGTCCCTCTACCTTGCTGGTGGCCATCTTCTTCTTCTTCTCTTTCCTTCCATCTTTCCCAGCATCAGAGTCTTCTCCAGAGAATTTGGTCTTCTCATAATGTCTCTAAAATAGAATAATTTGAGCCTGGTCATTTGTGACTCAAGTAGGAACTCTTGTTTGATGATCCGTCAGTTTGTTTTCATGACCGTCCATGGTCTTCTCAGCGGTCTTCTCCAACAGCCAAGTTCAAAAGTGTCAATCCTATCTTGCTTCTTCCAAGTCCAGCCTGAACCATTAGGATCTAGAATGTTCTACCTTCCCTGTCAACTGTATGGGATGTATGTCCTGTCAAGTCACGCATTTTATTTCTTGTTATTTATCCATTTGTTTTGGCTGCCCCATGCACATTATAATTATTATATGGACTCTGGGAAGCTTATTTCAAAATAATACCCAACACAAGAGCACTTAAAATAACAAGACTCAATTAATTATGATTGCTACACAGAGGGAGTCAATAGTCCCGAAGTTGGAAACTCTTAGAAAAAATGGACAGGATTTGATGTGTAATTGAAGCTCCTATCTTGGTTTTTTTTGGACATCCTCCCCTCCTGGGGGCACTCTTGCACATCGTGCATGTAGTCCTCGACTTACGACTGGTTGTTTAATGGCAAAAAAATAATAATAATACCCATTCGAGAGAGTGGATTTGGACTTACGACCGTGAGATTTGCTTAACCACTACTACAAAAAACATAGTTGAAAAAGTTGGGTCCAGTGATGAGGAGCCTCAACTTATGACCCCATTGATTGATGACTCCCAACTTGTGGTTGGAAGTGGAGGTCGTACGTTGTGGTCATAAGTTGAAGCTGTTGGGGACTTTTCAAAGACGAGGTCCTTCTGAATTCGAGGGAGATCAGGCAAACATAGGAATCAGGAAGAAACGGTCTCTTTTAACACTTTTTTCTAATAGCAGAGAAGAAGAAGAATTATCATAATGACTGTAACATTCCATATTGTAATATCCTCGACTTATGACCCCAATGATTTATGGAATTCTGGTCCCAGTTGCGACCGAGGAGTACCTCTAATAGCAAAGAAGGGTTAACAGAGACCGGTTCTTCCCGACGCCCATGTTTTCCCGATTTCTCCCGCGTTCAGAAGGACCAATGAAAAGTCTATGAAAAGTCCCCGGTGTCAGAGCTTTGGAGCAACTAACGGGTCCAAAAGGAATATTTACTCAAGGATCCAACGTGATGAGTACGCAGAAGTGAGAGAGATAAGAACAGTTTGTTTAGATCTTAAGCAATATTTACTCCTGGTCACTGATCAACCGACTGTATCTGAAGGAGGACGTCAAAAAATGTCTTCCCCGGATCAGCTGAAGCAAGAATCCTTCTTGGAATGCTTACGGAAAGCCAGAGACCTTCTTCCATTTCCGGAAAGAAAGTATGCTTGGGATCAGGTGTAGGATACGAGATCCCCGCTTTCCCACACACACACACACTCCCCGTCCCGGACAGGCTGAGCATTTAAGCGCAGGACAAAATATTTCCATTCCAAATTTCAGGTGGTCCTCGGCTTATGACCACAAGCGAGCCCAAAGTTTGGACAGTAACAAGCAACGTGCTAACGTTCAGTTCTGGCTCACTTTAGTAAGACTCAGGTTTGCTCTGAGCCTCTTGTTGCTGCCAATTTCTCACATCCTGCTCGATTTCAGCGTTTCAACTAGCAATTTAACGTGATATATATTTTTTTTTTGTAATGCCAGCTTTTTTGGGGGTGGGGGTGGGTG
>JANHFL010126469.1:0-11286 GCA_032468155.1 Oxyrhabdium leporinum
GGGCTTGGGAGGCGGGGTTTGTGCTTAGTGGTGAGGAGGATCTGGCCAATGGGGATCTTGGGGTGTGGGCATAAACTTTGGGGCAGTGGAGGGTCAGAGCTTAATGTCCTCTGGGAGGGGAGGGCTGCAGGGTAACCTGGAAGAGTGGGTGGACCTTGGGATGGAGGGGGAGAGGAGGACGTGTGAGTGGGGTTTGGGAGGCGTGCAGGGGGGGTGAGATCCTTGGGGGCAGGGTGCCAGTAGGGAGAATCTGGGGGTCCAGGGGGAGTAAACCACCGGCGGGAACGGCCCAGGATTTGGGGGTTCCTGGTAGAGGGGTGCTGCCAGGGGGGAGCTGGCTGACCTGGGTAACCTTGGGGCAGAGGGATGGGGGAGCGGAAAGGTTGCGGGGCAGGATGGGAGACCCCGAGGGCTGACCAGGCCCCCCTTAACGCCATCTTCTCCCTTTCCCCCCCCCTTGCAGGTGCCCGCTGGATGGCTACGCTGACGCAGATGCACCGCCTGGGCCGTCCCAAGCGCCCCCCATCTCCGCCGGGTCCTCTGGATGGGCACCCTCAGCTCAAAGGGGTGGTGTTGAAGACCCTGATCCGGAAGCCCAAGAAGCCCAACTCGGCCAACCGGAAGTGCGCCCTGGTGCGGCTCAGCACGGGCAAAGAGCTGGTGTGTTTCATCCCTGGGGAGGGACACAACCTCCAGGAGCACATGGCCGTCCTGGTAGAAGGCGGGCGGAAGCAGGACCTGCCCGGCGTCAAAGTCCGCATCATCCGGGGCAAATACGACTGCGCCCATGTCAAAAAGAAGACGGCTTGAAGAACGAACATGGCCGGGGCGGGGAAAAAACCCATACCCCCGCGGGGAAATTGCGGGAGCTGCCCTGGAGGATAAGACGGGACTGGATAGAGAGCAGTTTTGGCCAGTTTGGAGCGAAAGGGAGTGAGAGAGAGCATGGAGGAGTCTGCCGCTTCTGGCTGGGCGGCCCGTACATTGACTCGATCAACCCACCAATTAAATAAATATATAAAATCTACGGGGCAGAGGGTCTTCAGCCCCTCGTGGAATCCCTCTTGCTTTTGGGTGTAAATTAGGGAGGATGGCTTCTGGGTAGGGAGGGAAGGATAGATGGATGGGTAGGAAGGTAGGTAGCCAAAGACAGATAAAGGGCAAGTAGGTAGATAGAGTGAGAAATAGGGAGAAAGATACTAAGTAGGTAGGTAGGTAGAGAACGAACAATAGGTGATAGATGTAGGTTAGGTAGGCACGGTAAATAAGTTTAGGTGGATAGAAAAGGCTAGATGGACAATAGGTTAGTAGGTAATAGGTATGGTAGATAGGTGGATGGATGAATAGGTAATATGTAAGTAAGTAGAGCAATAGATTATAGATCTGGTTAGGTAGATAATAGCTAAGTAGGTAGATGATGGAGTCAGCTTGGCGGTTAAGCGAATCCAGGGTTCCCGTTGGTCACAGAAGATCCCGTTACCCCCCCCCCCCAAGAACACAGCTACCGTCCTAAATATGCGAAGGGCCTGAATTTTGATCAGGGATGCCACTGTGGTTCCGAAGAGTGGAAAACGATCACAAGTTTCTTTTTTTTCCCAGGGCCGTTGTAACTTTGAATGGTCACTAAGTGGAACCGTTGTTAAGTCAAGGACTGGCTGTTCTTTTGGGAAAGGGTGGAGAATCGGTAGCCGCCCAGCTGAGGGGGTTTAACACCTCTGAAAACATGGTCGTGTTGTGTCTTAATTTGAAATATCTCATTTCTTAATCAGAAATATCTCATTTCTGGCTAGTTAGTAGATTGGAGGTATGTATGCTTACAGATGTAATATATCTTTGATTCCCACCAAGCAGTCCGCAAAGATGGTGTGTGGCCTTCTGACACGAAGCTCGCTATGTGTGGGTTCGATGGCCTAACGAGCCGCCTTCAACGGTTTGTGACAAACCTGTCTTTAACCAGGGTTTCCCGCCAGCTCTTCACCTGAGGCCGCAACTGGCATCCAGCATCCGGTTTTGGTCCCCCCCATCACAAAAAAGATGTTGAGACGTTGGAAAAAGAAGAAAAGAGCAACTAGGAGGATTCAAGGCCTTGCCTTGTCAGGTGGTCGGAAAAGGGGATCGCAGGACCCCAGGAGGCCGTCACCATCACAAATCAGTCCGTTGCCAAGCGCTCACATTCGGATCGTGCGACGGCAGGGATGCGGCAACGGTCCAAAGTCCCCTCCCCCTTTTTTTTCCTTCCCTGTGCTGTTGTTACTTCGAATGGTCACTATACCAATGTTGTAAATCAGGGACCATCCGCATAGGGAGTTTGAAGTCCCTTTGAAGTAGAGATCGGAAGCCCGGCTACCCCAGCCTCAAACTTTCAGCGCTCTGTTGCCCACCGATATATCTGCCTCAGCCGGCATTCTTTTAAATCATCATTTTGTGACACAAACACACCCGTAAAGCAAAAGCGACAGACCACCGGTCCAAACCCAAAAAGGCTGTATTTTAAAAAAAAAAACAATATTCAAGTGTCAAATTGCACGTGGCTTCCTTCCCTGTGGGGAAAGAGGAAAGTCATGTTCCCTGAAAACCGACAACAGAGCTTTCCAGAGCAACGGGCTCTGGGCCTTTCCTGAGCAACCAGCTTGGGTGGGGCTGGAGGCTGAGCGAAAGAGGGCAGAAAGGGGGGGGGAAAGGATGGGTCGGTGGGCTCCGAATCCGGCAAACTGACCGGCATGGCCGCCTCCTTCAGATGTCCTTGGCTTGCCGGCGGAAAAGCTCCGCGTAGATGCCGCCTTTGCGTAACAGCTCCGAATGGGTCCCGGCCTGGAAAGGGGGGAAAAAACAAACCACGGGTCTTGGGAAGCCGGATTTGAAAAGTTTGCAAACATTTCTTGGATTCACAAGCCCAAAATTGAAGGGGCAGGGGATTGGACCCTCCCGCTACCAACTATTGAGACTTCTTTCTCTATTTCGGGGGAGCTGGCTGTGTCACCAACGACCTCCTCGTCCCTCTAAACAGCTCCCCAACTCCCAGGCTGCGGATCAGTCGTGGCCCATGGCCCATTTGGAAACCGGTAGGAAGCTGCATTTGTACGCTCCAAACAGCCATTAGAGCAGGGATGATGAACTCCCGAGTTGTGGAACGGGGCTGCATAAGCGGCAGGAAGCTCCATTTGTGCATGCCTGCCGACCGCATCGGTGGAGCTGTGTGAGCTCGCTTGCGAAACCATCCTCTCTCCCATCCCCACATCTGCCGTCACCGGACCACAAAGCTAGAAAGGTTTGGACCACTGTACTAGAGCACTGTTTTATTTGGGAAGAGAGGGGCCAGCAAGAAAGTGCTCGGCTAGAAGCGAGAGCAGGACTTCATCCTAGTTATAATTGGAACCCAAGAAAGCTCAGCCGACGGTTTCTCCCGTTCCAGGAAGGGGTCGGAGGACCTCTGAGGTCCCCTCTAACTCTGTTCTACGATTCTGTAAGGGTCTCCTGTTTGAGCAGGGGATACAAGCGTAAATCACACAACCACAGGGATGCCCTAACGGTGGTTGTGTGAAAAATTGTCACAAGTCTTTTGCTAAGCGACTTTTGCCCCATTTTACGACCTTTCTCGCCACTGTTGTTAAGCAAATCCCTGAAATTGTTAACTCGGTACCCCAGTCGTGAAGTGAATCGGGCTCCACCCCTTGACTGTGCTTGTTGGAAGGTCACCAAAGGGGGGGGGGGGGAACCACATGAACCCTGGGATGCTGCGACCATCCTAAATACGAGTCGGCCGTCGAGTGGGTCGGATTTTGATCAGGTAACCACGGGGATGCTGCAATGGTCGCTAAGTGCGGAAAAGGGTCCTTTTTTTCTTCGTCTCACGGTGACTTTGAACGGTCACTAAATGAGCTGCTTTCAGCGCACGCATTCCCAGGCTTGGCACTCACCTCCGCCACGCGGCCCTTCGACAGCACCACGATGAGCGAGGCCGCCTTGATGGTGCTGAGCCGGTGGGCGATGACCAGCACGGTGCGGCCAGCCACGGCCCGGTTCAAGGCCTCCTGGACCACGTGCTCCGACTCGGCATCCAGAGCGCTGGTGGCCTCATCTAGGATCAGGACTTTGGGGTTCTTGAGCAGCGCCCGGGCGATGGCCACCCGTTGCTTCTGTCCCGCCGACAAAGTCACACCGCGCTCGCCTGGGAGGGGAGAAGGGAGAGGCTGACATGAGAACGGGGGTGGGGGGGGTTGTGCAGGACAAGGCATTTCAGGACAAGAAATTCCAAGCATCCCACATTTTGCGACAGTGTATCGGGTGCAGGAGGGCCTGAATTTCAAACTTTATCAGGAAAAAGCAACCTGCATGCTTCAGGTAGAAAAGGGAAAGGATGGGGAAGGAAAGCAAAAAGGCAGGGAGGGACGGAGGAAAGAAGAAGGGAAAGCAGGGAGGGAGGGAGGAAGCGAGGAAGGAAATGGGTATGAAGAAAAGTGATGAAGGAAAGAAGGGGAGGGAAGGGGAGAAGGAAGGAAATGGGAAGGAGGGAGGGAGGAAGAAGGAAATAGGTGGGAGTGATGAAGGAGGGAAGGAGAAAAAAGGAAGGAAATGTGAAGGTGGGCAGGGAAAGGAATGGAAGGAGGGAGGGTAAGGGAGGAAAGCCCCCTGAACTACCAGATGCTTCCCTCACCCACAGTTGTGTTGTATCCGTCCGGAAAGCTGCGAATAAACTCGTCAGCGTTGGCCAGCCGGGCAGCTGCGTAAATCTCCGAATCCGAGGCGCAGGGCTTGCCGAAACGGATGTTGTCCATGATGGTGGTGCTGAACAGCACCGGTTCCTGAAACAGAGGTGTGCGTGTTGGAGTCAGCTCAGAGACATCCCAGGATGACCCTCTGTTGCTGCACGAGATGC
Organism: Oxyrhabdium leporinum; assembly: GCA_032468155.1. Lineage (NCBI taxonomy): Eukaryota > Metazoa > Chordata > Lepidosauria > Squamata > Cyclocoridae > Oxyrhabdium > Oxyrhabdium leporinum. The sequence goes on from JANHFL010126469.1 coordinate 4,877, forward strand.
TCCTCTATACGATTTTTCTTGCCGCAGCGGTTAAGTGAGTTGCCGCCCGCGGAAGCTAGCCGTGAGTCCCTGAAGCGAATCGCGGGCCTTGTTCGAGACCGGTGGTCGTTAAAGCAAACCGGGCCTCCCCCTTGACTTTGCTCGACGGAAGCTCACCAAAAGGGGATCGCGTGAGCCCCGGGACTCAGAGACCTGTCGTAAATACCAGTCGGTCTCCGAGCATCTCACTTTCGATTCAGTGAGCCCGGGGGATGTGGCAACCGTCATTAATATGAGTCGGCGGCCTTTTCTTCCAATTCTGGGCTTCCTGGCTTTCGTACCTGATTAATGAAGCCGATGACTTCTCCCCGGAGCCAGGAAGCATCCAGGGTGCAAATATCCTTCCCGTCCAGAAAGATGGTCCCCTTGGTGGGTTCGTAGAAACGCTCCATCAGAGCCGCCACGGTGGACTTCCCTGAAGCATGGAGAGAAAGAGGGAGAGAGGGACAAGACACCAGGTCAGACATGGTCCAAAGGCTCCCGTGTTTGGAGAAAGAGCAGGAGGAGGAGAAGGAGATGGAGGAGAAGATGGAGGGAGGGGAGGAGGAGGAGGATTGGAAAACGGATGGGTGGGTGTATGAGGAAGATGAGGAGGAGCAGAAAATGGATGAGTGGATGGATGAGGAAGAGGATGTGGTAGAGGAGGGAGGATTGGAAAATGGGTGGATGGAGGAGGAGTAGGAATAAATGGATGGATGGATGAGAAAGGAGGAGGAGGAGGAAGACGAGTGGAAAATAGGATGTATGTGAAAGAGGAGGAGGAGACTTAGATAGATGAGAGAGAGATGGATGATAGGCGATAGAGATAGGTGGATTAGGATTAGGATAGATAGATAGATAGACAGACAGACAGATTAGTCAAGAGAGACAGATGATAGATGATGGACAGACTAGATGATAGAGATAGGAAGATTAGATAGATTGGATTAGGATTAGAATAGATGATAGGTAGGTAGTTAGATATAAATAGTAGGCAAAGATGAGATGATAGAGATGAATAGAGACAGACAGATGTAGGTTGGTAGATAGGTAGATATATGATTAATATATAAAAAGGTGATTTAGAAGACTGCTCTTTCGAAGGGCAGATCCTGAAGATGAAACTCAAATACTTGGGCCACCTGACGAGAAGGAAGGACTCCCTGGAGAAGAGCCTAATGCTGGGAACGATTGAGGGCAGAAGTAGGGGACGGCTGAGGATGCGGGGGCTGGATGGAGTCCCTGAAGCAGTCGGCGTGAGGTTAAATGGACTCAGGGGATGGTAGAGGACAGGAAGGGCCTGGAGGAACGTTGTCCATGGGGTCGCGATGAATAGAACATGACTTCCCGACTAACAACAACAGCAGGATGGATGGATGGATGGATGGATGGATGGATGGATGGAGGAAGAGGATGGATCCATTGAGCCAATCTCTGCCTCTGCTGGAGAAAGTTTGCTTTCACTGCATGGGGGAAAGGAATCAACCCCGGGAAGGAGAGCAAACATGGAGTAGACAAAGGGATTGAACAAAGTCCGGAAAGGATACCACCCCCATCCCCACACACAGGCAGGATGAGTCACACACCAGAGGTCCCGTTTCTTTAAAAAAAAAAAGAGGTATCCTTTGGCACTACACCAAATGCCAAAAACCCGGTGCCCCCTGCCCCCGAGTCAAAGGAAGGAGGGAGCCTTACCGCCGCCGGATTGTCCCACAATGGCCACCATCTTGTTCGCGGGGATGGAGAGGCTGAAGTTCTCCAGGACTTTGTAGCCCGGCCGGGTGGGATAACTGACAGTGGGTGGAAAAAATAATTAAAAAGAGAGGTCATCAGGCCTAGGGATGAGAGCTGAGGTCCACCTCCCCGCTTCTAAAGTAGTCACACGCACACACACATCTTTCTGGCACCAGGGACCGGTTTCATGGAAGACAACTTCTCCGTTGCTTGTGTGGCCCGCCTGCAAATAGGCCATGGGCCGGAAAACGGTCCAAGGCCCAGAGGTTGGGGATCCCTGGACTAAAAGAACCTCTGAGGTCCCTTCCAGCTCTTTTCTGAAAGATTGCTTGAGCAGGGGGTTGGATTAGATGATCTCCAAGATCCCTTCCAACTCTGTCAATCTTTGATTTTGTAAGGGTCTTCCGCTTGAGCAGGGGGTTAGACTTCTTTCCCTTCCCTTCCCTTTCTTTCCCCCCATTCTTTTCATCTTCCTTCTTTCTACTTCCTTCCTTCTCCAATTCCTTACATCTTCCTTCGTTCTCCTTTCCTCCTTCCTTCCTTCCCTTTCTTTCTCTGCCATGGTCTGTTCGCAACCGGTTCGCACAAGCTGGAACTGAGCATGTTCCATTTGAGCGAGCGGCAGGTACTTGTGGCAGGCACTCTCACGCGCAGCTGCACTTCAGGGGCAGGTACTCGTACATGCAACTCTATTTGCGTGAGTGGCGGGTACTCACACGCAGCGCTCCATTTGTGTGAGTGGCGGGCACTTGTGTGTGTGGACGACGCTCCGTTCATGCCAGCAGCGAGGACTCGCATGGAATCATTTTCTCTCCCTCCCTCCACCACTGGCCCGCGAAGTCTGGGAGCCCTGGCCTAAGATATTTTTGGTAGCCCATTTTTATCTACCCTCGCAACTCCAGAACCTTTCGGCTTTGAGTCTCACCTGAAAGTCACGTCCCGGAACTCGAGGTGCCCGTTCAGCATGCTGCAGGTGAGCATTTGTCTCTCACACAGAGGGGTCTCCGCTGACATGCTCATGAACTCAAACACGCGAGCCCCTGCGCTCATGCCCCGTAAGACCTGCAGGAGTGAAGGGAGGGGTCTGGAGGTACGAGCCGTCTCATTTCTAGGCCCTCAACTTTGCGACCACAAAAGCGCCCTGAATTTACATGGAGACATCCCTTAAGCCACCTTTGCCCCATTTTGACAACTTTTCTTGCCACGTTTCTTCAGATGTTAACTTGGTCACATAGTTGTTAAGTGAACCCGGCTTGCCCGTGGACTAAGGTCGCAAAAGGGGGTTCACGGGAACCCGGGACATCGCAACGTCATAAATACAAACTGGTTGCCAAGCATCCAAAGGTACGTCGTGCAACAACGGGGATGCTTTGACCGTTGTGTGAAAAAAAAATCACTTTTTCAGTGCCGTTGACCCCGGGATACTGCAGCGGTCACTAAGTGAACTCTTGTTAAATCAAGGACTACCTGAATAATGTTGCCAAGAATCCCCCCGGCCCACCTACCTGTCCAAAGAGCACAGACATGCTAGCCATGGACCTAGAGAGAAAGAGAAGCAGACAGCTCTCAAGGGCCAGCCGGACACTCCGCCGTCAGCAGACGGGACGGGGCCCGGTCTTACCGTTGTACAGTCTGGGAGGACACCAAAAAGGACATGAGGTCACCGGGCGTCATCTCTTGTCCGGCCATGAGGGAGCCGCCTACAAAGATGGTGCCAAGCACAATACCTAGAAAGGGAAATGACACAACCGTAGGGCAGGCTTCCCCAAACTTTCCAGCTTTGTGGAGGGGATGATTCCCCGCGCGCAGCTCCGTTTGTGTGGAGCTTCGCGCAAGGGAGCAAGCGCCGTCCGCTCAGACAAACGGAATTTCACGGACACGCCGCCTTGCCCGTGTCTTACATGATCCAGTTTTGAACATGCCATGGCACAGTAGCGGGCTGCAGCCCAGGGGTTGGGGACCTCTGATTTACGTAAACCATTTAGAGAAGGGGTCCACAACCCGTGAGCCGTGGCCCACTACCAGGTCACGGGGTAATTGCCACCAGGCCACGTGAGTGAGCGGCTGACCGGTGCACCATCTCTGCGCGCATACAAATCTCAGGCACTCGCAGCCACTCATGCTAGCCTCATCGTGGGCGGCTGTAGCCCCACTCGCGTGAGCATTGCCACTAATGTCACGGGTGTTCATGCACGCATATGCCCACAGGCGCGCATGTGCTTGTCCCTCCCACCAAATCATCCCCGCTCCCTCCGCTCCGGGCCACCAACCTGGAAAGTTTGGGGAACTCTGAATTAGAGGTAGTCCTCAAGTTACTTTTCTTTTAGCGACCATTCGACACTGAAAAAGGTGGCTTAGGACCGTTTTTCACGCTTGCGGCCTTTGCAGAGTCCCCGTGGTCATGTGATGAAAATTCAGGCACTTGGCAACCGGTTCGTATTCATGACAAGATGACCTTGTGACGAGCCCAGTACAGGGGCTCCAAGATTCACTTAACAACCGGATTACCGGTTTAGCAACTGCAGCGGTTCACTTAAGCACTGGGGCAAGGAAGGTCGTAAAACGGGGCAAAACTCACTTTAACAACAGATATTTTGGGCTCAGTTGTGGTCTATGTTGAGGACTACCTGGAGGCAGCTACCCATCATCTAAGAAATTCGTTTAAACCAGGCTCTCCAGAAACACCGAAGATGCCGCGCCAGCTGTAGCCCGGGACAGGTGTCCGGTGCAGCCGACGCAATGGAGCTTCTACTCACAGTTGAGGGCCATGCTGGAGAGCCCCTGGAAGAAGGCGATGCCCAGACCCAGGTTCATGTTGAGGCGGCTAGAAACGTCCACTTCAGTTGCATATTCTCTGCGAGGGAAAGAAACGAGAGAAATTGAAAACGCTGGCAGGGTCGCAGCACGGCCCACGCCAGGGGCACCCAACGCTGGCAACTTTTAAGACTTGTGGACTTCAACTCCCAGAATTCCCCAGCCAGTAAGGGTTTAAAAATGGATAGGAAAGGAACAAGAACAAATGCAGGTAGGTTGCTTTACCGCGTACATTGATAGGGCAACTGTAGGTGATGGGTATGCAGTGAACATAATATATCGTATTTTTGATAGGGTAACTTTACGGAGTGAACGTAATACATTTTTTGATAAGGAAACTTTATTAGTAGATGGTGGGTATGCAGTGAACGTAATATATCACATTTTCGATAGGGAAACTTTATTAGTAGACGGCGGGTATTTAGTGAGCGTAATATATCACATTTTTTTATATGGAAACTTTATTAGTAGATTATGGGTATGCAGTAAAAGTAATATATCTTGACTTCAACAGAGTGAAGAAACTACTCAAATGCTGGCTGAGGAATTCTGGGATTTGAAGTCCACAAGTCTTACCGTTAAAAGTCTTAAAAGTGTCCTTAAAGAGAGAGGGGCGTGGAGGGATCTCCTTTGCAGTACTCACTGGATCTCTTTGGGTTCCATGGCAAAGGCCCGCACCGTCCGGACGTTCCCCAAGGCCTCGTCTGCCACAGCCGTAGCCTTGGACACCTGCAAAGGGGAAGAAGGAAGGAAAGTCACTCGGGGGCTGGCTGAGTGTGAGAATTGGCTGAAGAATGCAGCTACGATAAAAATACAAGTAATCCTCGATTTACAACGGTTTAACCCCGAAAAATGTGCCTTAGGACTGCTTTTCACCCTTACAACCTTTGCAGCATCCCCATGATCAGAATTTGGATGCTTGGCAACTGCTTCATATTTATATATGACAATCGCAGCATCCTGGGGTCATGTGGTTCTACTTTTGTGACCTTTTGACAACGGGAAAGCCAAATTCACTCCACAACCGAGTTACTAACTTCACAGGTGCAGGGATTCCCCTAACAACGGTAGCAAGAAAGTTTGTAAAATGGGCCGACACTCACTTCACAAATGTCTCACTTAACAACAGAAAATTGGGGCTTAATTGTGGTCGTTAAGGCGAGGACTACCCGTAGATTCGGAGCTTAACCCAATGATCGAAGGACTAGGAAAAGTGAGGGTTGTGTCGAAACAGAACGGATGAGATCGTAAGCGAACATAATCTATATCCTTTTAACAGGAGACTTCATTAGTAGACGGTGGGTATGCAGTGAAAATAATATACCTTGACTTTAACAGAGTGAAAAAAATTGTTGGCAGGGGAATTGTGGGAGTTGAAGTCCACAAGTCTTCAAGTTGCCAAGGACGGACACCCTTCTACTAGATAAAGCAGGACTTAAATGCAAAGAGTTCTGAGCTTTTGCCAAACACCTTTAGTTCAGGGAACGTTCACACTCACGCACACAGGTTACTTTTTCCTACCTGTTCTTGGGCTTTGCGGGAGAGCCTCCGAAGGGAGGTGCCGAGAAAGGTCCCGATGCCCACGAGGAAGGGCATCACCACCACAAGAAGCCCGGTCAGCTTGGGAGAAATCAGGTAGAGAGAGACAAAACAGCCCACGGTCTGGGTGAGGCTGCGAAGACCCTGTAAAGTTGGGGAATAGGGGGCAGAGAGAGACGACGGCATGAAAAGAGGTGGCCTATTAAAGAGGTCTTCTGCTCGAGCAGGGGGTCGGGCCTGTTTCAATTCTCACCGCATGAGAGGGCCTTAAATTAGAGCAGGATTTTCCCCACCCCCAACCGTTC
>JANHFL010126489.1:0-11285 GCA_032468155.1 Oxyrhabdium leporinum
CTTCTCTTCTCTTCTCTTCTCTTCTCTTCTCTTCTCTTCTCTTCTTTCTTCTCCCCTCCTCTCCTCTCTTCTCCTATCCTCTCCTGATCCCTTCTCTCCCCTCCCTTCTTTCCCTCCTCTCCTCTCCTCTCCCCCCTCCCCTCTCCTCTCCTCTTCGGGTGGGGGTGCCCGAATGCCCCCCAAACAGTCCATGCAATTATTTTGGGTTGTCATCTTTGTCTGAAGACCACATTCCTTTTTATTCTCCATTTCACCCTACACTTTCCACCCATCCCCATCATCTTACGCTGCCCCCGTCACCCCCCCCACCCCAATTGCAAGAGGTCCTTTGCATTGCCTAGAGAGCCCGCCAGGGGGCTCCCTCTCTGCCGACATGAGGACGGACCGTCTCCGGCTTCAGAAAAGGAACTGCGCGTGCGCGGGCCCACTCGCCCGGACGGGTCCTTCTCGGAGGAGTTGTGTGACATCAGGGAGAGTCTGGCCTCTCTAGGACTCTGCACTCCCTCGTCCCGGCCGGCAGGCGAAGAGGCTGCGGGAAAGTCCCGCGGGCAGCGATTCCGACGTGACTCCCGGGTGAGCGGGGGGGGAGGGCTTTTCCCCCAACCTGGAAGCCCAGGGGCCTCGTGCTGCAGAGGGTAAGGAGACCCTCGCGGCTCCTCCCTCCACGCGCAGCCTTTGCAGTCCAGGGGAGAGGGAAGCGCAGGTTCCGACGTTCCCCGGCCGCCCCTTTCCATGCACGTGTCAAGGGGAAGGGGGCGACAAAACCAGCCTGATCACCACGTGGGAAAAAAGCCAGGATTAACAGACCGGAGGAGGAGGAGGGATGCTTTTGCAATGGCAGGACTCAAGCAGAGAAGAAGTTTTCCAAGGATGGAGAATGGAATAGAATAGGAGAGACTAGAGAATAGGCAGTATGGAAATAGTATAGAAAGGATAGGATAGGATAGAGAAAACAGAAAAGAATAGAGTAGAATAATGAAAAGAGTATAGAGAATAGACTAGAATAGAACAAACAGAATATAGAATAGGCAATAGAATAGAATAGAATAAGGATAGAATTAGGATAGGATAGACTAGAGAATAGAATAGAATAGAGAATAGTATAAGGAATAGAAAAAAGAAAAGAGTTGGAAGGTCCCTTGGAGGTCTTCTAGTCCAACCCCCTGCTTAGGCAGGAAACTATACCATTTCAGACAAATGGCTGTCCAGTGAGAGCAATCAACCGATGGAAGAGAAGTTGCCTGCAGAAGTTATGGGAGCTTCATCACCGGAAGCTTTCCAGAAGAGACTGGACTGCCAGCTGTCAGGGGTTGGACTAGATGACCTACAAGGTCCCTTCCAACTCTGTTAACCTGTTATCAGAGCCTGAAGTCCCCTTCATCCAGCCACAGGCCTAATAACCTGCCTCGGATGATGGCCAACCAAATCTCTGACCTTCAGTGATTCGATGTCAACCTCAGCAGATTTTAGTAATTCAGGAACCTCCCCGATTTAGAAGCCGAAAACCACTTGGGCCTCCTTGTCCGAAGACCAAACGAGCCCCTGATCAAAAAGGCTGGAAGAATTTCTCCAGGGCTTTGTTGATGATCCAGATCGTATGAATGACAAGATCTTTGAAGTTCCTCACCCTCCATTGGCCCCGTTGGGAACAATGTTGGAGAATGGAGAAGAAACGGAGGGACATTACCCAGTGGGCACCGAGTCCTGGGCAGGAGCTGAGAAGAAGACCCTGGAGGTGGAAGCCATCAGTTCAGAGGTCCAACGCAGGCTCTTTAGGGGCATCCACTACCGAGAGGCCAAGGGACCCCGTGAGATCTGCAGCCGCCTTCACCACCTTTGCCATCGGTGGCTTCAACCGGTGAGGAACACCAAAGGGCAGATGCTGGACCTGGTGGTTCTGGAGCAGTTCCTGGCTGTCCTGCCCCCAGAGATGGAGAGCTGGGTGCGGGAGTGTGGAGCAGAGACCAGCTCCCAGGCGGTGGCCCTGGCGGAAGGCTTCCTCCTGAGCCAGGCGGAGGAGCAGAAGGAACAGGTGCAGTTGCAGGTAAGAGGCTTCTATCCTGGAACTCCAGGATAGTTTTAGGGAATACAGAATGGGTCTGAATACTTCATCTCTCCCTATCAGCTTTCTCTGGTATTCATAATATCTGAAGATAGAATAGAATGAGCTGGAAGGGACATTGGAGGTCTTCTAGTCCAGCCCCCTGCTCAAGCAGGAGAAGCTATACTGTTTCAGATAAGTGACTGTCTAGTTTCTTCTTAAAAACCTCCAGTGATGCAGTGACCACGATTTCTGCAGGTAAGCTGTTCCACTGGTTAATTATTCTCTCTTAGGAAGTTTCTCCTTAATTCCAGGTTGCTTCTCTCTTTAATTAGTTTCCAACCATTGTTTCTTGTCCTACCCTCTGGTGCTTTGGAGAATAATTTGACCCCCTGTTCTTCGTGGCAGCCCCTCAAATATTGGAATACCGCTATCATGTCACCCCTAATTCTTCTTTTCTTTAGACTAGCCAGACCCAAATCCTGCAGCCGTTCTTTGTATGTTTTAGTCTCTGGGTGTTTGATCATCTTAGATGCTCTTCTCTGAACTTTTTCCAAAGTCTCAAGATCTTGAGTCTATGGTGACCAAAATTGGTTGCAGTATCCAGGTGTGGTCGTACTAGGGTTTTATGAAGTGGTACTAGTACTTCATGTGATCTTGATTTTATGCCTCTGTTTATACAACCCAGGATTGTATTAGCTTTTTTGGCTGCTGCTGCATACTGCTGGCTCACATTCAAGTGATCATCCACTAGGACCACAAGGTCCCTCTCACAGTTATTGTTTTTGAGCCAGGTCTCGCCTCATCTGTACTTATACCTTTGATTTTTCCTGCCTAAATGCAAAACTTTGCTTTCCTCCACACTGAAATTCATTTTGTTGGGTAGGGCCCATTGTTCAAGTTTGTCAAAATCTTTTTGGATCCTGAGATGTTTAACTAATGCTTGTAGGACATTGTTCACTAGTTTCTCACTCCATGTCACTGATGGATATTGGGGGCTTTGAGGTTGTGTTCCGAGAACAAAAAGAACACTTTTTATTGAGTGATAATCTGTTCATTCTTTTCTCCTTCTATTTGAAGTCCTTCCCTGTGGCGATCAGTAGTCCTGAGGGAAAGAGAATTCCATCAAATCCCCCTCAGGAGCTGTTTTTCTGGACGATCCCTCAGGAAAATCCAAGTCAGCACATCTTGGGAGGTAATTGAAGGTTCCCCCCTTTATACAGAGCGATCCCAGCTCTCTCACCTTTTCTTTGTCTTCCTTTCTGTAGAACACCTTCTCCTATTTTGTTATTTATTCATTTTAAAATTCTTCCTATTTTGTTATTTATTCATTTTAAAATTCTATCTCCTTCACAGGGAAACATAGAAGGAGGTTTTCTGGTCTTTATGATGGAGCTGAAACAGTGGTTGAACCTTCAAATCAAGTAAAGGTAAGATTTATTGTGTCTTTCCTTCAGGAAATGAAGCTGGTGTACAGAACAGTCCATCCTTCCATCCCCCCACCCATCCCATTTGGGCTGTGTTATTTTCATATTTCTGAGCAACATGAAAAGGAGAATAGCAGGTTCAAGTTGGTCTCAGCAGGCTAGGTAAGGTAGTGGTGGGTAAAATGAGGACCCAGATTATTGGGGGCAATATGCTGACTCTGTAAACCACATAGAGAAGGCTGTAAAGCACTGTGAAGCGATATATAAGTCTACGTGCTAATGTTATTGCCATTAGCTTCTGTGAAGACTGTGTTGGGACACAACGGTTTGTCATTTCTACCCTCAGATTTTGCTTAGGAAATGTTTTTTTTTAAAGACCACTGGTTAATTTCCACTGCTGGGTACTCTTCCTACTATTAGTTTACAAGAAGTAATTTTTAAAAAAATTCCTTCAGGAAATAAGGATGTAGGAATAAAGGCATCACAATGGCAGCAACTGCTAAATAGACCCATGCTTTTTATTATTCTTTGACCTGGAATTTTACAAGGCTAATCAAAAATTACTAAATGGTCACATGGTAGCATTACAATTTTTTTAAAGGTCTTGTTTGTAACCGGTGATTAAAAAATAAGATCATCAGATTAAAAGATAAGGTAGATTATTAAAATCCAATGACAGTCGCAGATGGAAAAGTCTGTAAGTAAAGAAGGAGCATATAATCAAGGAAGTTTTGGCCTACAAAGTAATTTCTGATCCTCTGATTTGTGCCAGGATTTGGTATCCAACCAAACAGTTCAGTTCTTGAAAGGCTGAGGAATGTCCTTCCTGGGGAATTTTCTCTCTTTTGTCATCTCCCGTCTCCCTTAAACCTTCAATTCATATCAAGCACAGCCATTTAAGTTAGCAAATATCTTTGCTTTGGGAATTTGTGAACAATGGAACAAACCCCGCAAATCTTCCTTGGCTTTTCTGTTTTTCCTTGTTCAGGAGGGTCTTGTGTCCTTTGAAGAGGTGGCTGTGTATTTCTCTGAGGAGGAATGGTCTAAGCTGGATCATGACCAAAAAGCACTGTATTGGGAAGTCATGCTGGAAAATCATAGGAACATGGCCTCTCTGGGTAAGAGTTTGCTACTTTCCAATAGAGTGTTTGGGAAACCATCAGTTACTTCTTAAGTAAAAAATCTCCAATCAGATGTCATCTGTGCCAATAGAGAAGGAAAGCATCTGGCCTTCTCCTGCTCCAAGATGGAAAGTAGTGGGGGTACTTCGCTGTGGACAAAGAGATGGACTCAGATTGATCTGATAATAGCATATTAAGAGAAAACAAATCAGACTGATCAGAGTATTTAATAAAATAAATAATTTTGTTTCCATTTATTTTAAATGGAAATAGTAACTCCTGCTACACTCCTGCATAGAGGGGACAATAGAGCTTAACGTGTTCCAACGATTCAGTTATTCTATCACCACATGGATGCAATCTTTCTTCAAAGGGAATTTATTGGTATCTTTCTTCAGTAACAGCTGTTGAAAGGGCACTGAATCTGGCTAAAGAGCCCTTCTTTAATTTTTGGATTGTTGTGTGACTGAGATATCTGGCTAATTGGAGAGGGTGTGCAGAGTGGCTCAAGATGGTGTTTCTGGGTAGAACTGAGAAGTGCATATTTCCCTCCATGTAGTTGCAGTTCCATTGAGGACTATACGCTGAGTGCGGTTGGTCAGCCAGTTACAAATCCATCTGGTGGTGATGCTGTCTAACCCACATTTTTCTGTTTGATCAAGTAATAGTTCTGGTCTATTTTATCAAATGCCTTACTGAAGTCCAAGTAAATTATATCCATAGCATTCCTCTGGTCACTAATTTTGTCACTTTGTCAAAGAATACAGTAAGATTTGTCTGGCATGATGTGTTTTTGATAAACCAATGTTGGTTTTTGGTTATGACTTTGTTTGACTCTAGGTATTCAATGATTTGTTGCTTGATTATCTTTTCCAGAATCTTTCCAGGTATTGAGGTCAGGCTGATAGGTCTGTAGTATCCTGGATCTATCTTTTTTTTCTTTTTTTGAAGATGGGAACCACATCAGCTATTTTCCAGATCTCTTGTAATTCCCCATATTGGATGTATTAAGTCACAAAAGTCTATGTTATGTTTGCCTGGCTCAGATTGTAATTCCCAGGGTTCTAAGCAGACAAAGTGTTTCTCTCATATATAAGCAGTATTTGGTTTATTATTCTTGGAAGTTTCTACATGTTATAGTACTTTGACAGCAGGCAGGATAGAGGGATTTGAATCTGCTCCAGGGAACCCTGTATTGATGGTATGGGGATCTGGATTCCCCTGGTCAGAGGAATGGGTCACCATGCTGACAGGTCTTTTCTCAATGTGCTGGCAGCTGTCTTGAATAATTGGTGAAATCAGATCAATTAAAAACCTGGATGCTTTATGTGTGGCCACTAGTTTCTCTCAAGTTGTGCAGTCTTTGTATAATATCAGCTTGTTGTAAGTCTGGCAGGTCACTGAGAGAGTTAATCAGATTTTTTTTTCAGAGAGTCTGTGCAGTGTCTTGTTTTAGAAAGAGTAGACTTTTTGCCTGGACAGTTATCTCTAGTTGCCTCTTAAAAAAGCACCTTTGGGATATGTGAAATTAGGGTTCATGTTGTTTTTCCATTGCAAACATAGTGTTGAGGGTTAATAGAACTGATTTTTTTTCTGTGGTTATGTGATTTTGGCAAGAGAAAATGAATAGTAAAGAGAGGGAAGTTTGGAGAGGAAAAAAAGGACTTGTTTCAAAATGGCTTTACTTCTCACTGTTGAAATTAACTCACTCCCATAAATGTTAGGGTATCTCCTTACCTGCCTGGATGTTTCCCCTGATTATTCCTTAAGTGAGAGTTGAGTCTGGATGAGATTTGAGTACCTATGGATAATTGTAGAGAAAAAAAGCTATTTTCTATATATTTCCAAAGCTTTCATAGCTTATGAATGTAGAAATTATAATCTGTATACCATGTCATTATAAGCATGCAGACATGCAATATATTGGAATTTCACAAAAATTAAGAAGAAAATTCATATGATTTCTTAACAGTTTGAAGTTATTAACTAGCCATTTTTCTTTTCCTTTGAAGGTAATAATGGGCAGGAGAATCAAGATTCCTGTGAACTGTTCCAACTGATCGATACTCGAGATGGAATGGAGAAGTCAGCAATTCGAAAGGAAGTAGAAAGACATGAAAGAAACCAGTTAAATAACTGGACTCAAGAAAGCTCGTCCTCTATTGATGATTTGATGCAAGACTTTCTTGCCCAAGAAGGGGAAAAAAAGAAAGATATTAGGAAAAGTGTGAAACTAATCCAAGCTAAATATCATGTAAATGAACACTATCCAATACAAAACAAACAAGATGTTATAAGCAGACACAACGGAAAAAATTACACTGGGACTTTTTCTTCCGGAATTAGATCCCTTATATTTCCAAAAGAAATCCACACAGAAGAGAAGGGTTATGAATGTGTGGAATGTGGAAAAAGTTTCACAAGGAGTCAACTTATTTTCCATAAAATGATCCACACAGGACAGAAGCCATATAAATGTGTGGAATGTGGAAGAGGCTTTAGGTCATGGGGTGGTCTTTTTTACCATAAAAGGATCCACACGGGGGAAAAACTATATAAATGCATGAAGTGTGGAAAGACCTTTGATCGGAGCAGTGACCTTACTTCCCATAAGATGATCCACAAAGGAGAAAAACCACATAAATGCATGGAGTGTGGGAAGGCCTTTACTCACAGGAGTAAACTTGCAATCCATAAAAGGATCCACACAGGAGAGAAACCACATAAATGCATGGAGTGTGGAAAGACCTTTTCTCAGAAGAGTCATCTTACAGTCCATAAAAGAGTTCACACAGGACAAAAACAATATAAATGCATGGTGTGTGGAAAGGCCTTTGCTCGAAGCAGTGACCTTACTTCCCATAACATGATCCACACAGGAGAGAAACCACACAAATGCATGGAATGTGGAAAGACTTTTTCTCAGAAGAGTCATCTTACAGTCCATAAAAGAGTTCACACAGGGGAAAAGCTATATAAATGCATGAAGTGCGGGAAGACTTTTGCTCGAAGTAGTGATCTTACTTCCCATAACACGATCCACACAGGGGAGAAGCCATACAAATGCATGGAGTGTGGGAAAACATTTTTAGAGAGGAGTAATCTTACTTCCCATAACATGATCCACATAGGGAAGAAGCTATATGAATGCATGGTGAGTGGAAAGGCCTTTGCTCCGAGCAGTCTTCTCACTTCCCATAATATGTTCCACCGAGGAGAGAAACTGCATAAATGCATGGACTGTGGGAAGGCTTTTGCTCACAGGAGTAAACTTGCGATCCATAAAAGGATCCACACAGGGGAGAAACCATATAAATGCATGGAGTGTGGAAAGACCTTTGCTCATAGAAGTCAACTTACTAAACATAATAGGATTCACACAGGGGAGAAGCCATATAAATGTCTGGAGTGTGGAAAGGCCTTTGCTCAAAGTGGCGGCCTTCTTTCCCATAAAAGGATCCATACAGGGGAGAAGCCATATAAATGCATTGAATGTGGAAAGACCTTTTCTCAGAAGAGTCATCTTACAGTGCATAAAAGAGTTCACATGAGGGAACGACTATATAAATGCATGGAGTGTGGAAAGACCTTTGCTCAAAGCAGTGACCTTACTTCCCATAACATGATCCACACAGGACAAAAACCACATGAATGCATAGAGTGTGGGAAGGCCTTTGCTCACAGGAGTAAACTTGTGATCCATAAAAGGATCCACACGGGGGAGAAGCCATACAAATGCATGGAGTGTGGGAAAATGTTTGCAGAGAGGAGTAATCTTACTTCCCATAGCATGATCCACCTAGGGAAGAAGCTACATGGATGCATGGCATGTGGAAAGGCCTTTGCTCATAGAAGTCAACTTAATAAACATAATAGGATCCACACAGGGGAGAAGCCATATAAATGTCTGGAGTGTGGAAAGGCTTTTGCTCAAAGTGGCGGTCTTATTTCCCATAAAAGGATCCATACAGGGGAGAAGCCATATAAATGCATGGAGTGTGGAAAGACATTTTCTCAAAAGAGTCATCTTAAGGGGCATAAAGGGGTCCACACAGGAAAAAATATTTAATTGCATGGTGTGTGGAGACCTATGATAAGAGCAGTGACCATACTTCCCATATGATCCACACAGGAGAGAAACCACATAAATGCATGGAGTGTGGAAAGACCTTTTCTCAGAAAAGTCATCTTACAGCCCAGGGCTGTTGCAGCAAGTGTCAGAGGCACCCCTGCCCTGGGAGTAAATAATGATGGATTTCATAGTTGAGCTCCCTGAAAGTGGGGGAACACTGTCATCTGGACAGTAATAAACCTCTTTTCTAAACAAGCCTGCCAAAGCGTTTGATCTGTCCAGAGGCTGGCCATGGTATTCCTGCGGCACATCTCAACTGCACTGGGAGCCAGAGAATTTTCTCGGATTGGGGGTCCAATTCACTGCCAAGTTTTGTAAAGCTGATAGGATCCTCCCAAGGGCTTATCTCTGTGTTTCATCCAAGTACGAATGGAGCCATAAAACAAGCCAACACAATAATGGAGCAGTATTTGAGATGCTATTTCAATTACCGGCAGTCTAATTGGGCAGATCTGCTGTTTGCTGAGGTTGCATACAATAACGCGGTACACAGCAGCATGGAGCTTACCCTATTCAAAATAGCCATAGATGGAGTTTGTCCCCATGCCAGAATACCCCCCGGGAACCCTCCTCAGCTTAACAGAATGGGTGGGTTCTTTGCAAAGCACAAGGGGAAATATAAAGTGAGTGTTAGCCAGAGCAACGGAGATTCAGAAAGTGCAGGCAGATAAGAGGCGGTCCAGAGACTTTTTCACATTGGAGAGAAAGTATCTCTCCACAAAATACCTTCAACAAAATTGAAGCTGCTGTGTCAAAAACTGGGTCCAAAATTTATAGGGCCTTGACAGTGGAGTTAAAACTGCCACACGTACTGGGAAAAATGAACCTGGTGTTCCATTGCAGCTTGCTTAAGTCGGTGGTAGGGTCAGAACTGAGGCCAGTAGCCAAGATAGCTCCAGGTCCAACTGTAGTGGAAGGGGAGACCCATTATGAGGTAAAAAGGATTCTGAATTCCAGGTTATACAAAGGCAAACTAATACCTAGTAAAATGGAAGGGATATTCAATGTCAGAAGCTAGATGGGTGAAAGCACAGAATATGAAGGCAGATCGATTGCTCATGAAGTTTCACAAGAAGGAGCCCCAAAAACCCAAAGGACCTTCCTAGGGATAAGGGGACCCTGGTTTCTATTAATGTGTGTGTTTGATGTTTTCCAGGCGCTCACTTTCTAGGGAAATCTGTCAACTTCGAAACTGATTAGGCTTGCCGCAGCCATCTTTCTGTTTCTCAGCTTGCAACATAGTGTGGGAGGGGGGGAGGTCTGGAATGTCAGATAAGACGATAGATCATCCCTTGGGAACCAAGGTAATCTCAACAGGTGTTGGCCAGAGACAGAGTGGAGTTGCCAGTGAGATGCCAGAACACCTAATTGGTCAATGTGACCTGTGACAATGAGGAAGTTATCTATTCTTTAATTATACTGAAACCATGGGAAATAGTTAGACCTGGTTGTGTTTTCATCTGTGCCGAAATGATGTACTCAATGAAACAGTTCTTTAAGAAAGTTGAAAGTCTTGGAGTGCTGAACTGGTTGGGTTCATTAGTCGGAACCTTGTCAGGTGCCACTTACTATCAAGTTGTCTTCTCCTTGCTCTTACTGTCATACAGGATTGGTCCCATCTTGGCAGGAGTCAAGAGTTTCCTCCTCTTTATTGAATGGAGGGGTGAACTCTATGACTTGTCATCCCATACGAGTTCTCTCCCTTGGCTTTGGTGGAGTCCTCTTTTTATTTGGCTGGGGCGGGTGATGGTCATGGTGCTGAACACTTGGGTGCTCTATGCCCGTTTCCTGCAGTGACAGCAACTGCCCATGGTCTGGCAGGGTCTCCCCCTTTAGTTGGGAGTGCACCCCCTTTCCTCCTCCTGACTGTTCACTTCTCAGCTGGGTGGCGGGACCAATCCTGTGGTCCCTTGTGCTTGTGGAATTCCATTAGGTTGATCTCTACGCCTGTGGGTTGCAGGCAGTTCAGTCCTTCATGGAAGTGGTAGACCAGTAAGTGTTCAGGCCAGTTTCCCGAGACTGACTAGGCGGCGGAAATCTTGAATGTACTGTCACTGGTCACTTCCCTTGCTTCAGGGCATAGATGCAGGCTTCACTGTCAGGCCAGTATAGTTTATAGATGACAGGTTAATAGATTTAGTAGTTTAAAAATTTTGGGGTGAATGGGCAGGGCTTCATAGCAGCGGCACGGGACTTCTATCGGCTCCACGATGGGGCGTATCGAATCGAGCGTGGAGGGGGGTCCTAGCGACCGACATCATCTCGGAGGGACGGTGGGTAGAGGGTTATGAAGCCCTGTGTAGTTAATCCTCGACTTATGATCACAACTGAGCCCAAAGTTTTCATTGCAAGGTAGTTGTTAAGTGAGTTTGGCCAGATTTTGACCTTTTTGCCTTGTTTGTTGAGCAGGTTGTTGAGTGAACCATGTGGTCCTAAGGTGATAATATGTTTGTTGCCCAGTCCAGTCTCCAATGATGGAAGCATTGTTATACTTTAATAATTTTTACAGGGAAAAATATTATTAGAAATAAATACAGCTCGAATGAAAAAGGTGAGCTCAGAGA
>JANHFL010126538.1:0-11283 GCA_032468155.1 Oxyrhabdium leporinum
CACTCGCACGCATGCCCCCGGCCTCCAGAGATCTGCTGGAAGGCATCTGCAGCCTTTAACAGAGAATCTATTATCGGCTGCAGAAGGCTTTCTGGAAAGCCCTCTGCAGCCGATAATAGAGCTCCGGATCGATCCAAACCTCTGTTATCGGCTGCAGATTCCTTCTGGCAGGCATTTGAAGGCAAAATGGAGCCCCGGGTGATGTGTTTGCGTCCATCCAGAGCCCATCCATGAGCATCCATCTGGAGCTCAGCACGGACTGAGGGAAGGATGTCAGGTAGGAGAGTCCCCCCTCCCCATTTTCTTCCGTCAAAAAGCCTCCATTCTGAAACTTCAGTGTTTGGAATGGAAGCTTTTTGGTGAACGCTTCCCCAAGGGGCCAGTGGGCTGCAGCTGCAGTCAGACAGACATGCCCCCCCCACCCCCCTGGGCTTATTTTTGGGGTAGGGGCAAAATTAGGCCCACCCCCAAAAAAGTAGCGTTGGGCTTATTATTGGGGTGTGTTGTATTTTCTGAGAAACTAGTAGTAGTAGTTTATTCCCTGCCTTACCCATCTCCCCCATTTGCTATATTTTTTGAATCCCAGTCAAGCTTCAGCATGCGAATATCTTTCACTGCTGCTCTTTCATGGATTTTCTTATTTTTACAAGGTAAGTTTTATATCAGAATAAAATTTTAGTGGGTGGGGGAGAGGGGAAAGGTTAAATTACTGCATAAATCAAATGATAATGGGCTAAAGGCAATTTAGAAATGTCATTTTCAGTTTATTATCTGCATCAGTGCCCCACACCACCTTTTGGGCACCAGGGACAATTTCCATGGAGAGAGGTTTTTCCACAGATGAGAGGAGGCATGGTTTCACATTGTGTCTGCATCGTGTAGATGGGGCTTCACTTCTTTGCATGGACAATTTGCTGGCATGTTGTGGAGGCAGCTTCCCTAGAAAATCAAAAGGGAAGGTGGCAAGGAAGTTTACAAGTCACTGGTATAAGTCTTCCCCAAGCCCCTCTGTACTTACCACTCAAGCATCCTGTGGAACCTCCCTGCCACACTGCATACCCCTCTAGTACTTCTCATGTGCCCTCAGGTAATCTCCCCAACCTATGTGACATGTCTCACACATCCCCATGCACATTCCCTGATATTCACTACATCCTGTGCATCCTCCCCAACCGTGTGCACTCACATCCACCCACACCTCCCTGTACCCTCCCGGAACCATGCAGCACACCCCCATGCACCCTTTTGCACACCCCCATGCACCCTTCCCAAACCCCACAGTGTCTCTCTAGAAATACAGATAATACTCTAGGAATACAGATAAGAAGTGAACATGAATGATTAAGTTTGCAAAGCTAGCTAAGTAACTTTTTCTTTAGTGACTTTTTGATTTAGTGGTTTTCCTGCTTCTTTATCTATATTGGGCTGATTAACTTTCTTCTCCATTAATGTCACACAGGGATCATCAATGGATTGATGCTGCATTCACACAAATGATTTCAAGCATAGAGAAGCACAGCATAATCTTTTATTTTTCATTCTAACCAACAACACTCCTTTTCCCCACATTCAGGTGCATCCTGTTGTAGTAATTATGTTTTAAAACTTATTTTAACCAGGTCAGGAAATGGCCTACTGCTTCCATTCACATAGAACCACAGAATTAAATGGAAAGAGCCATTTATTTCATGGATTTCAACTCCCTGCTCCAGTTACCCTGATTAATAGTTGTCTATCCCCCTGCATGAAGACATCTTCTAAAGGAAAACCTTTCCCATTTTGGGTCATTGGTTCCATTGGTTCCAGCTTTAACTGTTGGGAAGCTTTTCTAACATTCACTTAAAATCTCTCCCTCCCAGGAATTCCTGAAAGGGGGACTTAGGAGTGTCACTTGCAAAATTTCCCAGCACCATGATTTGGAAGCAAGTTGGGCACTTGTTTGCTACATGCTTGGGTGATCTACTAGTTCTGCAGTGTGTTGCTTTGTAGCTATATGTCCAAGAACTCCACAGTAAATGTGTAGGTCAAGATCCCTTCTTCTTTGCTTCTTATCTAGTGATAGTGATCTCTTGATCTCTTGCATGGATTCTCTCATGATGTATTCCAAGGAGGCTATTGAGAGTTAGGGTATGGGGGAAGATAGGTTGTAAAATTGTTTCCCCTTTCCATTTCTTCCCTGCCTCAACTTTTCCAGCCAGCTCTCCCAAGTTATTTGGGGTGTCTTGCCTCAGCAGCTAAACACCCAGATCTCCAGAAATCCCTTCTCTGAATTGCTCTATCAGGGCCATTCCATTCCACTTTTCTGGCAAATATATTAAAATCTAGAATACATAATCTCACTCTCCTCTGCTCTTACCGGAGTTTATATATCTCCCAAGTCACTGTGAGTTTTCTTATTAAATCTTCAAAGTATCTTTGATCTTTCACATAAAATCTTTGTAATTGTCTAGTAGCAGACTGTTGCCCTCACAATTGGTATGACCCATTTAATTGCTCTTTCCTTTAGCAAACTTAACACAAAAGTCACCTTGAGTAATCTGTGGAAACTTCTGCTGGCGTGCCTGCCATAAAAAGATTACATTGAGTAATGAAAATTGGTCCTGGCCTCCTCCAAGGTAAGCTCCCATGAGAATACAGAAGCATCAGCTCTGCTACAGGTACTTCTACTTGCTGCTAGTGTTGCAACAATGCTACAGCAAGCTGCTCAATGGATAGTGGTGTACCCTGAAGATCAGAGTCCCAAATGTGCTTTTTCAAGAGGCAACTGGACTTTCTGGTAACCCAAAAGTCCAGTTGCCTCTTGAAAAAGTACCTTTGGGACAGCCATGACCTGGATGACTGAGAATCTCAATAGACATCTGGAGATCAGAGGGCATTCTAAAACTAAAGTGGGATACTCTGCTCCTCTAGAGAGAAAGTAAGAGACTTGCAAGATTGTTAGCCCTTCAAGGTAGCTCAGACCAGGAAACCAAAACCAAAAATACTAATACTATTTTTATTGCAATGGTCTTCTTATCTGTATTTCTACTGTAGAAATGAATATAAATCAACAATAGTTTCCTAATCTAACACCTGCTCTGGGGAGGGGAAACAATAGTTGTATGCTAGAAGCAATGATTTCATAAACATATTCTTAGCAAATGTCATTTGTCTGAATTTTGAAAGTGCTGACAAGATATTTTATCAAGCTACAACCTGGAACAGTTTTCTAGAGTCCCTATCTTCCTAAAAGTGTTCATGGTAGAGATTCTATTCTTTGAAATCTATGATAAGATGTGCAAGCAAGGTCTTATTGTTTTTACACTTTGTACTTTATAAAATAAAAATAAAATAAAAAGTGCCAAGATCTCTTAGTCTGAACTTTAGTGTAGACAACTATGCTGTGCAACTGCTAGTTTCACCAAAACTGAAGGTGCTTCCCTTCTCCCCTGCCTTTATGTTCCAGACAAATAGGAAGGGTTAATTCTGGAATATTTTCTCCATCCCCATTCCTGCTTTGGACTCTGATTTTTTTTTCCATCAGACCAGTGTCTGGCACAGCTCTTTATTGTTGCTCAAAGCTCTCACAACAAAGGTGTAGAACTGCCCCCATTTGTACACAATCTGCCTGACAGTGGACTTATAAAGTTTAAATTCTGTAGAAATAATTTTGTAACCTTTTCCAGTTGGGAAGCAACAACATCTTTTTTTCAAAAGTCCTCAGAAATTGTAATCTATTTATGTGTAAAGAACACACTTTGAGAATGAATATCTAGCATTCTCTTTTTTTAAACAAGGCAGGATCACCTAGAGTAATACCTGATTATCATCCTATTGATAAAACATCTGAGTCTGGTTTCCTTTTTAAATAATCCTAGAGATTGATTTATTTTTGACATATGCACATACCTTTGGATTATTTTTCTCAATAAATAATGATAGTCCTGATTTGCCTGTTTATTCTCTTGTAATCCCCTCCTCTCTAATCTCTCTTCTCTGTAAGGGGAAAATAAACAAAAGCAACAGGTCAGGCACAAGATATATACTGACTGTATGGCAATCATGTAATTTAGGGAAACCGTGAAGGTTGTAAACACATTGGTGATAAAGTAACTTTGTATCATAAGATCATACCACAACTTTGAACAATAGCTGTACTAGGCAGTCAGTAAGCAAGGACTATGTATAAGTGAACAAATACATTATTTTTACTTATTTGTTTAATTGGGTTCTCCTTATCTAGTTTTACATTTTTTGGGGAAATAGCTCTTGTTTTAGGTCATATTATGCAGAAGTATTGAAAATTCAGAAACATTTAAGCATTGCTGTGCAAATGTATGAATCCCAAGCATTTTTGGTTCAATAATATCAACTCAACTGATGTTGCTTCCCTGCCTGCTTATAGGAAGACACAAAGAGCTAATTCCTTTTTCTGTGGCTTTTCAATAGTCCCAATGTTATCACCAAAAAGTGAATCTTCCTTTTGAGAAACTATTGAAGAATTTTTCTATCTTGGAAAAAAATACAGGCTTGCAATTTCTCTGCTCATAAATTTAGTGCAAATTATAAAAATATTAACTGTACCTAGTTCTAAAATAATCTTCCTTCCTTCCTTCCTTCCTTCCTTCCTTCCTTCCTTCCTTCCTTCCTTCCTTCCTTCCTTCCTTCCTTCCTTCCCTCTATTCTTTCTCTTGGAAATTTAACAATGTGTATGATACAGTATTTATGAGGAAGCGAGACAGACAGATTGAACTGTGACTTAATCTTTTCTTTTTCCTTTCTTTCAATCTGCTTTGCTTTCAATGTACGTATTGAAGATGGTCCAGAAGTATGGATAGCCCATTACGGTTATTGCCGTAAAGATCCGTATGCTGGAAAATCTTGGCTACCAGACACTGTGGTGCACAGCATCCTTCCTTGTTCTGCTGCACTATATTGTGAGATGTACTCCATTTCCCCCCCAACAAATGGAAGTACAACATGCCTCTAAGTGACTCTTTCTCCTAGCATAAGAAGAATGTTTTTAATGTACTTTCCAATGATATGTACTGTATACAGTTGGTTCAATTGTAATTAACTTCTTCAGGCATGTTTGGTGAATTGAATTAACCATCTGCATCAGTCATAAAAGACAATCACTTTGTTCCATTGCATGAAATAACTCTAAAAGCCTAATAGAGCTAGTCGGTTTTCTATGATTAGAAAATAACATGTCCATTAGAAAACAATAATAGCAGTAAAAAGGAACTCCTAATCTAGGTTTTAGTCCATATGGAGTTTGCATGTGAACTAAATATGGAACTTGGGTTTAAGTGTTTTAAAATTTAACACCACTCCCAGTTTGAAGTACAAGGCTCTTACATATAGCACACAACTGGATGTAGCAGTGTGGTGATTTGTTTCCACTGCAATGTAGCATGCAAAATTACTATTTGTGGGAAAACCATAAATAGTTTTTTATTATGTTATTTAACAAAAAATGATCTCACCTTTACAATATTTCCATTTCTTTTTACAAGTTATGAGCTGCCTATGATATGGAGTCATAAAGGAAGACATATGATACATTCTCTGAACCAAAAAACCCTTATTCATTGTATTTGTTCAGCATGAGAGAAAGAAAAATAATTCATTATGATACATAATAAATATTTTTATTTACATTTTTACATTTTTATTGTAATGGATAAGATTTTACATTACAATAAAAGTATAAAAAGGAAAAGGAAAAATAAGAATAAGGAAAAAAGATAGAAAAGAAGTATGAAAAGAACATGGAATTTTAACTTTCGCACTTCTTATCAAGTAATTGACATCTTAATGTTTCCCCTCCTTCTTTAACCTCCTTAATCTGTAAATCCATAAACCACCTGTTCAGTCTTTTCTTCGGTCAGCAAAAAGTCCATATAAAGCTTCCAGTCTTTTAAAAAATCTGTCATTTTGTCCCTGACCAAATTGGTCAGCTTTGCCATTTCCACAAACTTTATCAATTTTATAATCTAATCTTTTACTGTTGGTATGTCATTATTGTCCCATGTCTGTGCATATAATAACCTTACCATAGTTGCCATATGCAATATTAGTTTATTAGTTTAGCATCCATAAAACCCAATAAAATAACTCTGGTTTCATCATAATATTAATCCACAGTATCTTTTGTATCACTGAATGAATTTTCACTCAAAATTCCATTCCTTTTTCGTATGAGCACCATGCAAAATATAAAACTGCTTTTTTCCTTTTCACACTTCCAACAATGGATTGATATTCCTTTATACATTTTTTACACTTTAGTTGGTGTCACAATGCCATTGCTAAGTCAATTATAAAAGTTTTCTGTTAAACTGTGGGAAGGTAAAGGAGTCATTATAGATTTTACCCTGGTAGTCATTGCCCACTATAGGGGATGGGTGCTGATCTCTGATTCAAGGTCATTGAGCCAGGGTATCCACAGTCATATGGCCACATGACATCATGGACCATTACCTTCCCACCAAAATGGTACCTATTTATCTACTCACATTTGCATGCTATCAAACTGCTAGTTTGGAGGATCTTAAACTATGGCGGATCAGACTGTGAAGATGCAATAACATGCAGGCGTGCTATTCCAGGATTAATATTAGACAGTTTACTCCTTAAGCAAGTGTTCTCAATTCTTCATGGCTCTTTTCCTGGAAATATATCAAACTTTCCTTCATGGGATGGTGTTTATCATGCAAGAAAAAGCAAATTTACAGTGGCAAAGATCCTGGAGGCTCTTCTGTTATTGATCATCAGTTAACAATAAAGGATATCTCTGGAATAACTTCTGAAATCTCTGGAACCACCACTAGAATGCACTTAAATGGTTACAATTTGAATGCTATTTTTGGTACAGAATACAACCAAGTTATTGGTGGCATTAAACCCAACAAATATGCTGGGGGTTCTTCTGCCACTGGAGGCCAATTAATAATAGGTTTGCTACATGAAATACCTCTGAAATCTGTAGAAAGCCCAGTGGAATAAAACCAAGTGCTGGTCAATGGGATGTTTCCCCTGTAAAACACCAAATAATTGATACCTCCATTATTCAGACTAACCAATATCCAGAAAACTCTTCTGACATTGGAAGCTGATTGTTCAAACATTCAAGTAGAAGAAATGGTGGCTCTTCTACTCAGTTAAATATTGAAATGCACCCATTTGTCAGAACTATTGTTGGAAATCCTAAAATTGGAGCCAAATTGATCAGTAGTTTTCTTCCAAAGGATACCCAAACCAATGGCGACTCCCTGTTATTATCAAATATCCTGAACACTGTCTTGGTATGGGAGATCCATTGATTGGTGGTAACAAAAGAAACATGAATAAAGCTTCTCTTTGCCAAATACTTCGACTGCTGGGTAAGCCCACTAAAGTGAATGGCAGATGTACAATAACCTTAGGTAGAAGTACAATTCATGGAACAGTTGAAAGGAAATTAGGAAAATAAATGTCAAGTCACATCTACATTTATATTTGAAAGAACAGCCAAACATTAAAGAAAACAACGAATCAGGAACAACAAAATAAGGTTTGTTCTTTTAATGTTTTTGGTCTTTCTCTAGAATCTGGAAATCAGGTGGTCTTGAGAGAAAGGAGACTTTGTTTGTTTTTTAGAAATGTATTTAGCTCTTTGTACTCAGAAAGCTTGCAGAGTATTAAACACTACGAAATTAGGAGTATTTAAAAGCAAGTATTTGGCTCAGAACTACATTTGATAGCAAATGTAAAACAGAACTTTTCAGAAATAGTACAAAATTTCTCCTCATATTTTTCAGCTTGGACTTTTAGCTAACGATTCTCGTAAAAAAGTACAATAACATTTCTAGGTAGGACTTTTGTTTGCTTTTTATTTTCTTTGCAATACATTGGGGCAGCTGAATCCTTCTCATGCACATATTATCAAGGGAGGAAATGAGATCTTGGGAAAGCAAAGACAATATTCATCCCTAATAAGACATCTTCACTTGTAACAGTAAATTCACTATGAACACCAGTAACTGAATAATTTCCTTTTTTGTTAAAGAAAATTAATGTTAAACAGAAGGGGCTGAAAAGTTTAAAACAATTATTGCTCCTTAGCCAAAGCATATCAAACTACAAGCTGATTGTGTAATGTCTACAGAAACCCTTTTCATAGTTTGTGTTGGTTGTGCTGTAGAGAGATGAGTGGTGAGGCAAGTTTTGATAAATTCTTCCACTATTTTGTATAGACAACTACTAGCATTCCCAGTTACAAGCAAGTGATCAAGTTCAGAGAATGCCAAGGACTCATTCAATTCTGAATGAGCTGCATATATTGCCTTCTATTACATATTGTTTGTATGTCTTCTGATATTGAACAACTTAACAAAAGGGTGTGACATTATACATATTGTATTTTTTAGCATTCATATGTGTTATAAGTTAGTGGCGAACATGTCCAAGACTTATCCCGGAGGAATGTAACTTACTTTATACAGCAGGGAAAGTCTTTGTTGCAAAATCCATGCACAGTTGAAGTCACAGTACAGCTTGTATATGAACAAATACCTCCAATTAGTTGACATGAAAATATATTAAGGATTTTGCTAAAAAAAGAAAATATTTTGGTCAAGATAAAAACAGAGGAGCTAGGATTTCAATGTTCTAATATTGTTAGGCTTTGATGAAACTTTCACTGTAGATAACTATAAACATAGCTAATTTTTGTACCCTCCAGATGCTGGTTTTACATTGTAAGTCAGTCTTATGCAGGATTAAAACCAACATTCTCAAGACCTTAAAAAAAGACATAGAAAACAAGGGGGAAAATTGACTGAAAGTAGAATGATTTCAGAAAGAGAAATTGAAAGTTCTGTATGAAAAAGCATTACAAAGTAGATTAGTCTCTCAATGAAGTAAATAGAAAGTAGACATAAGTAAAGAGGATGTGGAAGCTACTTGGAATGGAGTGAAAAATAAAAGAATGATTGATAGAATGAAATAAAAACTCTTGTGGATGAGAGAAAACAAATATAGGAGAATGATTGCTTCAAAAGGGTATGACAGAAAATTATTGTGTAAATTCTGTAAAGATTCAAAGAGCTCTCAAGATAAAGAAAATAGAAATGTGGTTGAAGCTAAGAAATATTTAATAATAACGTACAGTATAACAATATTATACATATACTTACATATAAGGATAGGAGGGAGATATTTTATAACACATTTTGCCTACCTTTTGCAACATGACTTTTTTAGGCCACAAGTTCCCAATCGGATAGAATACTGGGGGCAAACACCAGGATGACAATAAGCATTAAAATTATGCAAACACACCAACAAATTAATATCAAGTATAACAGTGAGTCCTGAGGAAGGAAGGAAGGAAGGAAGGAAGGAAGGAAGGAAGGAAGGAAGGAAGGAAGGAAGGAAGGAAGGAAGGAAGGAAGACAAAAATAAAATAAAATAATATTTCAGCATATAACACCATACTTTTTTTTACTTTTTTCTTGAATAGCACAGCTCATGTGCAAAATAATAACAATAATTAGTTTTCCAAATGCATTTCTTGAAGAGGTACTATACTTCAGAAAGCCTCATAATACACAAAGTTAGCAATTGCTTCTTTCACCAACATGAATATGGTATATTTACATATAGTCTGTTCTGTAATATTCAATTATGAAGTTTAGTTTTGTTCCTTAGCAGTTATCTTGTTTCATGCCAGATCAAGTCTAATCTAAGTAATATCTGTTTAATATCATGGGAAATAAACACGACATGAAATAAGATAAATGAGTCTAACTGTCATTTTGATTCAGTTCTCTCTGAAAATCTGCATCCCTCCAATTACAGATGTAGAAATGATAGAAACACAGAGATATTGTCAGACATTAAACATCAGAGCTGGGTGAAATTTGAAGGGCTATTTCAAGCCAACAACTTTAGATTGAAGCATTCTCTCAAAGTGGAATTTTGGAATTAGATTATTGAATGAAGATGCAGCATGATTTCAATTTGGATCATTTAAAGATTACAGCACTGACCAGAGACTGTATCAGCCTACTTCAGCAGTTGAAATCCAAACAATAAAACCAAGTTATAACCAGAAGCCAACATATGTTTGTCAAAAACAGATCATGACAAACAAATCTTATTTTATTCTTTGTGAATGTGACTAAATTAGTGAACCAGCGAAATGCAGTGGACATAGTATACTTGGATTTCAGTAAGGCATTTGAGAAAGTAGATCACAACATTCTTCTTAATAAATTGGGGAAATGTGGGATAGACAGCATCACCACAAGATGGATTTGTAACTGGATGACAAACCACACTCAATGTGTAGTCTGTAATGGAACTATATCTACATGGAGGGAAGTAAGCAGTGGGGAATCCCAAGGTTCCATGTTAGTTCTTTTCAACATCTTCTAAATGATTTTGATGAGGGATAGAAGGGGAACTCATCAAATCTGCAGATGACACTAAACTGTCAGGAATAGCCAACATCCCAGAAGATAGGCTTAAGGTCCAGATGGATCTTGACAGACTTGAACACCGGACCCTATCTAATAACATGAAATTAGAATGCTGGGGAGTAATAGTAGAGGCAGTGATTCAAAATGCTAATAATTCCTCCATCTAAGACATACACACCCATCATCAAGTGACTCTAATGCAATAGTTGCACATCTCCAGTATACATTTACAAACCAAAGCATATACATGCAGCATGACAGGACAACAGAAACAACACACACATACATACACACAAATCCAGAGGCAAATGAACTCAAGCATTCTATAAATCCCTGAATAGAAACAGTATATAGAATAGAATAGAATAGAATAGAATAGAATAGAATAGAATAGAAGAGTTGGAAGGGATCTTGGAGGTCTTCTAGTCCAACCCTTAGGGAGGAAACCCTACACCACTTCAGACAAATAATTATCCAATCTCTCCTTAAAAATTCCAGTCTTGGAGTATTTACAACTTCTGGAGGTGAGTTGTTCCACTGATTAATTGTTCTAATTGTCAGGAAATTTCTCCTTAGTTCTAAATTGCTTCTCTCCTTGACTAGTTTCCACCCATTGCTTCTTGTCCTGCTTTCAGGTGCTTTGGAGAATAGCTTGACTCCCTCTTCTTTGTGGCAGTTTCTGAGATATTGGAACACTGCTATCATGTCACCCCTAGTCCTTCTTTTCATCAGACTAGACATACCCAGTTCCAGCAGCTGTTCTTTATATGTTTTAGCCTCCAGTCTCCTAATAATCTTTGTTGCTCTTCTCTGCACTCTTTCTAGAGTCTCAACA
>JANHFL010126983.1:0-11270 GCA_032468155.1 Oxyrhabdium leporinum
GCTGTAAACCGCCCCGAGTCTTCGGAATGGGGCGGTATATAAATGTAAAAATAAATAAATAAATAAATAAATTATTGTTTAACAAAGGTATTTGTACCCAGACAACACACTGTTCAATTGAAGAGTAAATTATTATACTAAAAATAAAAAAATAACAAAAAAGGTCACTTTACTTTACTTAAGAGTCTTCCTTATTCTCACAATACAGTCTGCAGTAATCATAAAGTAAACAGTTATAGAATAGTAAGTGTCACCACAGTCCTCCAGATGAATGTTGTTTATTTCTCTTATCAAGCTAAACTTGTAGGGATCTGGTATATTCCATTCACCAGTAGATGGCATCCTCAGCTTACGTTTCAGTGTTCTTTCAAGTCTTATAGATTTAATTAATCCAAATTTAGTTCAATTTCTGGAAGCAAAGTCGGCTATTCAAGTAGATAGTTCCAGCATCTTATAATGCCTTTCCAAAACAATGCCTGCCCAATTTAAAAATCCAATTTTCTATGTTTTAAAAGGCCTTTAGCTTTTCTCCCCTTAGTTCCTTTCTTTTGGGTCCAGGATTTTTCTCTCTATGGTTGTTTGCCACTTTGAGAAATAGTTTTAAGAATCTCTTTTCCTGGATTTTCATCTTTCTTTCTTTTTTTTTAAAGTTAGGGTCTCAATAAAAAAGAATCTTCTCACCCAGCTCCAATAACTGTTCATCTGCACCACTCCACATTTCTTTGCCTCGGCTGTCCCAGCCTCATGACAGCCATGATGGCTGCCTCTTCTCCTCATCGTGGATGAGAGGGAAGAAGCCCTGGGTCAAGCAGGAGAAATGCTGCTCTCCGCGACATGCAGGGTGCCCCTCTTTTCTTCACCACCCCTATAGGGTGGCTTTAGCTCCTTTCGGAGCCTTACAACAGGGAGAACTCACCGTGGAAGCGCGGAGATTCCCTCCTCACATCCGATAGAGCCACAACATCAGCCAGAAGTCCTTTTCAGTTGATATAATTCCTCTCCTAATAGTTTATTTATCAAATATTTCTTGTCTTGTTTCTTAATATTCTTTCTTAAAGACAGACTATATCCAAATTAAGTTTCCTCAGATAATGATTTTTTTCTCTCTCTTCAATGGAGCATTTGCTCCATTAATGTTCCATGTGAAAAACTTAATCTCCCTCTTTAAGTACCGTAATAGATTCGTGTACAACTACCTTAATCCCCTCTTCTTTCTTTCTTCTTTCTGCCACATCTTCTTGTTCAATGCCAAATTCAGGGTCTTGTTTTTGATTTTGGTAAGTCACTAATTTCTTTTCTGTACCTGTTTCTCCACATGTGTCAGGGGTTACCTTATATCTGGTTAAAAAGTACTTAGCTTTCTCTATGGAATTCAGCCTAAGTCTTCGTTCATAATCTATCCCAGTGAAATAAGATTCTTCTGTGCTTCAGGATATCAGTAAGAAAAGCATAAGCTTTCCTTTTTCTCAAAATTCTAACAGGAAT
Organism: Oxyrhabdium leporinum; assembly: GCA_032468155.1. NCBI lineage: Eukaryota > Metazoa > Chordata > Lepidosauria > Squamata > Cyclocoridae > Oxyrhabdium > Oxyrhabdium leporinum. The sequence continues at coordinate 1,486 of JANHFL010126983.1, forward strand.
TTCCTTCAAGACAATAATATCTATATTATCCATTTTCAACCTATACTTAAAACAGTAGTCCAGAACCTGATTCCTTTTTATTTTTCTTGTGAAGTGAATTAGAACACCGCTTGGTAGCTTTTTCTTGGCAGCAAATTTGGAGTCCCGCTCTTACTCAAGTTCAAACACAGCATATTCCAGTCCAATGTTACTGCTCAGAAAATTCAATAATCATAGTTCTTTACATCTCAGGATTATTAATCCATTCTATTTAAGTAGTCCAGGCAGCCATTTTACTTTACTTAAGAGTCTTCCTTATTCTCACAATAGATTCTCCAGTAATAGAACACTAATGTCACCACAGTCCTCCAGATGATTTTTTTTTATTATTTCTCTTATCAATCTAGACTTGTAGCGGTCTAGTATATTCTATTCACCAGTAGGTGGCATCCTCAGCTTAGGTTTCAGTGTTGTTTCAAGTCTTATATATTTGATTAATCCAAATTTAGTTCAATTTCTGGAAGCAAAGTCGGCTATTCAAGTAGATTCAAGTAGATAGTTCCAGCATGTTATAATGCCAAAATATATTTTATTCTTTATACTGTTTCCATCTTCTCCTTAAAATATTAACAGAATCCACGCTGGTCTGAGAATCAGGGTTTCCACTAGATAATTAATAGTCAAGCTGAAACTAAGTTAATCAACTAAAATTAGCAAACTTCCTAAAATAAGTTACCCAGACTTAATCCACATATCGAAGGATAAGGTCTGCAAACACAGAGTTAATTAAATAAGGTCTCCCAGAAGAACTACATGTTTACAAGAATAAACATATCTACACACACATCACACACACCACACCACCTCAAGTGTCAGCTTGAAATCAGCACGTGACACCCCAGACAAACTCCCCCTATAAAAATCTGCTGCTGTACCCCATTTCTCTGCAGCTTGCCCTTAAGGAAAACTGTTTTGCTTTAGGAATAAATATTTCTTCGTTCCTAATAGCTGTCTGGATCTCATTTTTATTTATTCTTGCTCGTGTTGGAACCCCAAATTATTCTGACAATATGGCACCCCAGATGCGACTCAAGACTAACCTAGCCAGCGGACCTAGCCTGGGTAAGTTCATCTAGCTAGCAACAGACCATTTGTTGCTCCTGGGCTCTGCCTGTTTGGCACTGGTAGTAAAGGGGCTTTGAGTTTTGAACCAGACAGCTGCCTGAAAAGAAGAATCTCATAAGTACCTCCAAATTTCTGGGGTTGGGGTTTTTTTTGTGCCTAGGGAGTAAGTGAGTTGTGTATGCATATATGTGGATTTCCCCCTTCTTTTCTTTTCACTACTGTTTGATTTTATGCTCTGTGCCTTTCCTAACTATCCCCCCCTCCCCAAACTCTTGTGAGCTTCACCTGGCTGTGACCAAGAGACTTTGGATAGCAAAAGCACTGGATTATGGTCTGAGAAAGATTTAGGCAGAATGTCCACTTTCAGAATTTTATTTGTGAGATTTTTAGATGAATCAACACTATTATCTAAGGGTAACCTCAAGCAAGAGGGAGAAGAGAATGGCATGTGACCAAAAATATCCACTCAGAAGTTGTTAAAAATGAAACTGTTCACCACCACCACCACCGTCACAGAAGTCTCTGCTCTTTGTACAAAAAAAAAATATTGTTTAGATTCCAAAAGCCAAATCAATTAATTCAGCCAAAAATATAAGGTTTGCTGAAAAGCTCAAACCCAAATTTACAGAAATAAATCCAGAAATAGTTTCCACATGCTTGGTTTCAGATTATCTCAGGCTTCCTTGTTCCAGCTTCCCTATCTTAGCTCTATTCCTCACCATCTTGAATCTCAAAGCCTCCAAAAATGACAAAGAGTTCACAAAAAGGGAAACAGCAGGCTGCCACAAGAGGGAAAGCGTGAAAGGTAAATATGCTAAAGAAATAAGTGCCTAAGAAGTGGTGGCACCAGTGGTGGGATTCAAGCCAGTTCACACCTATTTGGGAAAACCGTTTGTTAACTTTCTGAGCAGTTTGGAGAACCGGTTGTTGGAAGAAATCTCCTTTTGTTTTTTTTTTCACTTTGCAGTGCTAATCTTGTAAGGAAGGCAGGAAGGAAACATTCTGGTGTGGTTTCTAGCCTAATCTTTATTGCCCTGTTTACAGAAACTGCCTCTCAGTTAAGCCTTATTAAATTGCAACAGCTAAAGGTTCTGGGCAGCATGCCCAGACTTACTGTCACCTGAGCTTGTCTGGAGGTGTTTTCCCCCCTCCCCCTTTGCTGGTACTTTGCTGGGGCTTAACTTTCTTAAAGGGGAAGGGTTGTTTTAAGCTTTTTACACTGCTATTGGGAGGTAATACTCTCCTGGTGGAGTTCTTCCAGCTGGGATGCTATTATCAGCACTTTGAAGAAATAATTGAATATCGAAGTAGAGCTGCTGGAAAGAAGCTTTTAATGACAAGGAACCAAGATGAGTGACATTCAGCAAGGCTTCTTGGCTAGCTAGAAAGATCGACATGAGTTTATATACCCTTTCTCAGTTTTGTTCTAAAACTGGTTTTTGGTGAAGTATAATTTTGTTCTTCGTGATGTTTAATCCTGTGTTTATTGATGGGATAATTTTCCCTATTCAGCTTTGTTTGGAAGGAAAAGGGTTAATCTCTGTTCCTGAAAAGAAGCAAGGTTCAGAAATCTGGCTAGTTCCTGTGTCTGTTTGTTCTGGAAATTGTTTTAACAAGCAACAGCTACTATGTTTGCTCTTTTGCTGCATTCTAGTGCTAACTGCATTCTTTGTAGTTAGGCTTATCTCAAGTGTTTACACTTGAGCTTGCCTGGGCTGTGAGCTCTGGCAATGAGCCAGTCAAGGTTTGTGTTTTAGTTTTAAAAGGATTTAAACAGTCGTGATTTATTTATTTGTATTGTGTTTGAAGTTTTTCCTGCCTCATGGTTTCTTTTTCTATCTGGGGAAGGGATCTTCCTTCACTGCTTTAGTGGTTCCTGGAACTATCCTTTTGGGGTGTGCTTCCAAGAGGCAGGATGCAAGCTAAGATTTTTAAAAAAATAGGAGGTAGGGGTGTGGATCCTCCAATTCATTTTAGTGTTCTCTCATGCTAATAAGGCTTAGTAACATGGCACCAGGCTTGAAGTTTATTTAAATATTTGTGGCATGTACTAATTTTATTGTGATCCTGACAAGCTTGGGAGGTTTGAATCTGGGTCCTCTATATAATTTGTTAATTTGTCTCTTTAGCTCAGCATTTTATTGCCCAAATATGCCCACCCACTTTCTGGAGAGCTTAAATGACCTCTCTGCTAAAAGGTTTCACTTTATGAGCAAGAGTTGGCTGCTGATAGTTATCATTGCATTTTAACTATTTTAATTCCTCAAGGTACTCTGGCATCCTGCCTGATTTGGGCTTGCAGGTATTTCTAATCTAAAGATTGGTATTTAGGGCAGCTTTTTGCAAGAAGTGTTTTGTACTTTTGTACAGGTAATCCTTGACTTGCAACAGTTCATTTAGTGACCATTCAAAGTTACAATGGCACTGAAAAAAGTGACTTATGACTGTTTTTCACATTTAAGACTGTTGCAGCATCTCCACGGCCATGAGAGGCTGAGTGAGGTAAAGCACCCCTTGACGTGAGTGATGTCGAGTTGGCCACGCCCACCCAGTCACATGACCACCCATCCATGCCTACCTAGCTGGTCATTAGGGAGAGAACAGGTTGTTAAATTATTTGAATCCCACCACTTTGTGGCATCCTTTATTGTCCAGTGAACTTGTTTGGTTGCACCACCCCTACCAGGGACTTACCCAATTACTTCTTTTTCTTCAAGAAGCAGTCTGAGAGGGCCTGGCTTCCCAGGGGAGCAAAAGGTTCAACTTCAAAAGCCTCCCCCTATCCAGGGTGGTGGTGGTGGTGTTCTTTTGGCTTAGAAAACACTCTAAACCTTAAACTGTGGAGGGTCTGTAGGGAGTTGGAAATTCCCTGCTGCTACAAGGGTGGAATCTTCTCTTGGAAGTCAAGGATGGAAACGGTGTGTTCTTTATTCATTTTGAAGCCTCTTGTGATTATTATCTCCATTTGAAGCAAATACCACTGTGGCAGCCATGAAACTATTAATTTAGAAAAGGTATCATTTTTAACTGCAAGTCATCTTTGAAGTTGAACATGATTTTCCAAAAGAAAGAAAAATGAAAGTGGCAGTCCTCAAGATGCTCCCAAAATGGTTTCAAAACAGTATTAATGTCTTTTCCTTTATTATTAGGCAATAGGTATGAGACACAATTTGAAGTCAGGGATCAATGCAGTAATTTCTAATCTTTTTATAAAAGTACACACCTTGCTATCGTATTGAAATTCTGAACATGTCTGCTCCAGCTATTTTATTCTTCCACCTATCACCAGTACTTCTGAGAGAACTTATTTAGATAATGTCTCCAACCCTAACTCTCCAAAAAGGTTAGGGATAGAGAGTCTTTGTCAGGACCCGACAGATGTAAATTTGTTAATGTATGAGGAGTGTATGAAAATACAAATCACTATCTCTCTCCCTTCCCTTACTCCTCCCCACTCTTCCCTTCCAACCAAACCTGGCAGCCTCACAGCAGCAGCAGAGGAGGGGCCCTCATGCATGTGGCAGCCAGGAAGGAAATCGCCACCTGATTGGCTGGTGGCTAACTGTCCCACGCAGCCAAATGCCCAGGACCAACAGTTTTTCAGTGAATGGGCTGTGCCGAAGGGCATGGGGCGGAGGGGCCAAGGCCCAATTGCCAGGTTGAATGGAAGGGGGAGTGCCAACCAAGGAGAAAAACTGGAACTCTGGAGGAGAAGCAGGCGAGGCCAGGGGTAGGATCCTAAAAGTCATAGACCCCTCTGGGTTCAAGTGTTTAAGAGTTGGCTCTGCCATTTAAGCATTTTGAAAGCAACTTGGCATTAGTCCAAGTGAGCAGATGGCTTGGTTTGGGCTTCATTTTTTAATAATTCACTGATAGGCAGGGCTATCTGTATGAATGAGGGGATGAATTGGTGGTAGAAGTTGGCAAAACCCAAGAAGCTCTGTAGTTGCTTTCTGGTCGAAGGGACTTTCCACTCTAGAATGGCCTTCACCTTTCTAGAATCCACCTGCAGCCCATCACTGGACATGTGGTATGCCAAGTAGTCTAAACTGTTTTATAGAAGTCGCACTTGGATAGTTTAGTGCAGAGCTTAGATTTCAATAGTTTTCATATTGTGCTTCTCTGAAAATAAGGGGAAAGGCAAGCAATTCCAATGCACCTTGTGGTCCGTAGGCAAGCCAAGAAATGTGAAGATGAGCCTCCCGTGGCTGGCTGCCCACTCTCTCTCATTGTCTCTTGGCTTGCCTGCAACCTGCACACTATGTCCAGATTGCATGCCTCCTCCCGTGTCTCTGCCTCCATCTGCTGATTGGACAGGTAATCACCTCACCTGCCCTGTACAGGCTATGCATCCTGAGTGCACCGACCAAGGGGCTATCAGGCTGCAGTTGCTGCCAGACAAAGTTGACCTCTACACGCTCACCACCTTTTGTGTGCATACTGGGGAATGGGGCACCCAGCCAGGCTGATCACCCTGAAATTGTGTTTCCCCAAAAATAACCCATAGTACTTAATTTTGGAGCCCCAAAAATATAAGACCTGGTCTTATTTTTGGGAAAACCTGGTAGCAACTCCTGCACTAACTTCATGTGGTCTTCCATTGCCTTAAAATAAATGAGGATGTCATTCAAATACACCAGTATCCCCTTATACTGGTGTTCATGCAGTACTTTGGTGATTAGTTGCATGAACATCACGGGTGCACTGCAACCCAAAAAGCACCACTCAGAATTGGAAATGTCTTAAGGGACAATTGAAACCACCCATCACTCTCTTTTATTCTTATTTGGTAATGCATTTCTCTCAAGTCCAACTTGGTGAACACCCTTTCCTTGGCCAGGTATCCTAGCATGTTCTTCATAAGGGGAAGGGGTATATGTTTTCCAAACAGACACCACTGATCCCACAAAAATCCACTCATAATCCCAAAGACCCATCTTTCTTTTCCTAGATTTTGCCAGTTGGATGAACCCCCTAGCTAGGTTTTTATTCATGAAGTTTCTGAATTCCTCCATCTCTCTTGGGGTCCTTGAGTACATCTTTGGTTTGGGTAATTTCACCCCTGGCAGTATCTTAATGGCACAGTCAGTGGGGTGATGGGGAGGGAGTATGTCTGATTTCCACTCACTGAATGCTTCAGCTAGGTCCTACTATTCCTTTGGGATAAGCATGCCCCTTGGTCACTTTCAATTAATGAATTGATGGGCTCTATCTTTCCCTTCCCCACCAATGGTAGTTTGCTACCTTTGCACATCACCCTTCAGCATTGCAATCTGCCTGCTCTACTCCTCCAGTGCCAATTGTCCTTTCAGTCAACTGCTGGGTTCCACTTCTTCAGCCATGCCAACCCCAATATCATACTCTGCCATTGTCAGGGTTACTATGAACCTTATATTTTCCTTGTGGCTCTGTGATCTCAGGACTACTGGCTCAGTTAAGTATGTGACTGGCAGGCCTGCAGTAAGGAGCCATGCACTTGCTCCAACTTCATAGGTTGTCTCAATTTTTTTAAGTCTCAGTTCCATCTTTTCCACAATTCACAAGCTAACCAAGCAGCGGGTACAACCTGGGTCTACCAGGGCTGTGAAGACTCCTCTCACCCCTGAATGGGGCATTAGCATCTCCACCCAGGCAGTCAAGTGGTGATGGTTCCACTTACCATTGGATCGACAGCATCACCACCAAATGGATGGTAACTGGCTAACAAACCGTACTCAACAAGTAGTCCTTTTACATTTACAGATGATACTAAGTTGGCAGGAATAGCCAACACCCCAGAAGACAAGCTCAGGATCCAAAAAGATCTTGACAGACTTGAACAATGGGCCCTATCCACCAAAATGAAATTTAAAGTGGAGAAAAGCAAGGTTTTAAGCCTGGGTAGGAAAAACCAGAGGTAAAAGTACCTCTGACTTAAAACAGCAACTGAGAGGGACCTTGGAGTCCTAGTGGACAATCACTTAAACATGAGTCAGCAGTGTGCAGCCACCGCCAAAAAAGCTATTACAATCCTTGGTTGTAAAAACAGAGGCATAAAATCAAAATCACATGAAATATTAGTACCACTTTATAACGCTTTAGTAAGGCCACACCCAACATACTGCATCCAGTTATGGTCACCACATTACAAAAAAGATGTTGAGACTGAAAAAAAGTGTGAAAAAGGCAACTAAGATGATTGCTTGGAGGGCTTGGAGACTAAAACATATGATGAATTGGGTTTGGCTAGTCTAGAGACAGAGAAAAGGACTAAGGGGGACATGATAGCAGTAATCCAGTATTTAAGAGGCTGCCACAAAGAGGAGGAGATCAATTTATTTTCAAAAGCACCAGAGGGAGGACAAGAAACAATGGGCGGAAACTAAACAAGGAGAGAAACAATCTGGAATTAGAAATTTCTCCTTAAGAGTGAGAACAATTAAGCAGTGGAACAGCTTGCCTTCAGATGTTGTGGGTGCTTCACCACTGAAGGTTTTTAAGAAGAGACTAGACAGTCATTTGTCTGAAATAGTATAGGATCTCTTACAGGGAGCTGGACTAGAAGATCTCCAAGGTCCCTTCCAGCTCTATTCTGATTCTGAACTTCTCAAGTACTGCCCTCACTAGCCTCACATTCTCTTCCATGGTCTCGATAGTAATAAGAATGTTATCTAAGTATACAAGCACCCCTTTCTACAGGTGCTCATGCAGAATCACATTTATTAACTGCATGAATATTGCTGGTGCTCCTTGCAGCCCAAATGGCATCACCCAAAATTGGTAGTAACCCAGAGGACAGTTAAATGCAGTTTTCCATTCATCCCCTTTAATCCTTACTCAGTAATAGGTTTCCTTCAAGTCCAGCTTCATGAAAATCTTCCCCCTGGATAGGTAACCCAGCATGTCCCTCATTGGGGAAAGGGATACATTTTCTCCATACAGATACAATTCAGTCCACGGTAATCCATGCAGAGTCTAAAAGACCCGTCTTTCTTCTCTTTGAAAAGCACATGGGTAGCCATTCTTGACTTCACTGGCTGGATAAATCCCCTGGCTAAGTTCTTATCTATAAACCCCTGAAGTTTCTCCATCTCTCTTGGTGTCATTGAATACATCTTCGGCTTGAGTAATTGGCCCCCTGGCAAGACTCAATAGCACAGTCGGTGCGATGGCGTGGTAGCAATTTGAATAGGTCATAGTATTCATTTGAAATGAGTGGCTCCATCTTCTTGCTTCCCTTTAGTGTATCAGCTTTCACTTTCCTAACTGCAGGCTTGTGGCTGGTATTCATTGCTATTGATGACTTTTGATGGCTAGCTGCTTTCTTTCTCTTGTTGCTGTCCCAATCTACTGACAAATTCCATTTCCTCAACCAGGCTAGTCCCAAGACAATGGTCTTGGTCATTCCAGGAGCTATAATATGACAGCCTCTATGTGGATCCTAGCCCTGAGTCTCACTGGCTCTGTTAGGCATGTTGCTGGTGCCCCTCCCATGAGGGAACCATCTAAGTGGAAGAACCCCATGGACTGCCTTAACTTCCTCAGCCTCAGTCATAGTTTTTCCTCTGTCTGAAGGCTAATTATGCACTGAGTGCGCCTCACATCGAAAAAGGTCATGAGGGTCCCCCTTACTACTTAGCAAGACACCAAAATCTCCATCCGGGTCATCATAGGGATGATGGTGCCACTTACTATCAGGTCATATTCTCCTTCACTGTTGCACCAGGGCAACCGCAACCGGAACAAGTCCTCCCCTCCTGCTCATAAAGATTCCCCCAAAGTTGCCAAAGGCAGGCCAGAGCCCAAACCGAGGTCCACAGTATGCTTCAAGTGTGAGAAGGAGGGACACCAATAGCTGATTGCCATTTGGCAAAACCGAGCCCCAAACCTGCCACTGCTGGGGGAAAGAAGTTTGAGAAGCAGCCACCAAGGCTCTGTGAAACAGCCTTTAAGTGGGTGGAGGTCATTGAGTTTGCCCCTCCTGGCCAGGAGGAGCTGGGAACTCCAACCCCATCAGAGGAGAGTGAGACCGACTCTGATGATGACACCCTGGTAAGTCGACATGTGATCCCCGTGACCATCCAAATAAAACTAAGGATGCCTTCGTCAGGCACTCAGGGGAAGATGTTAGCTCTTTTGGACTCGGGGTGCACCAGATGTGTGATTAGCCCTGAGGTGGTAGAGAAACTGGGACTGAGGAAACTGAGGGAATCCATAGCCTTTTGCCAGCTGGATGAGTCAGTAGTGAGGGGGGCCAGCTCACTTCATAATCGAATCTGTGGAAATGTGGCTGGGGAGCCACAAAGGGACGTTGAGTTTTGTTGTAGCACCCAGAATGCTTGGATTAACCTGGCTCCATAAATGGAACCCTCTTGTGAACTAGAGGAGGAGCTTCTAAGAATCTGTTCCCAGCTGGTGGGAAGAGGGGGGAGAGAAACCCTCACCAAGAGCCAAAAGAGCTAAGATTACAAGGGAATTAGGGTCTGCAGTGCAGGAATGCACAGAAGGAGAGGAGAAAACATCAAAGGAGTACTGGGACTTAAGGGAGACATTCAGTGAGTGGGGCTCTGATGTGCTCCCATCCCATTGCCCCACAGACTGCAGCATAGAAATCTTTTCTGGGGTCCCAAAATTACTTAAACAAATAGAGGAGTACGGAGAAGTGGCAGGTTTGAAAATAAACAAAGAAAAAACTAAGATAT
>JANHFL010127202.1:0-11263 GCA_032468155.1 Oxyrhabdium leporinum
ACCCAAAAGAATTCAAAGATCCACCTCTTTACCATCATCATACATCACATTCCCCAATCAAAGCTTATACCCATCATTCCTCATCCATCTTGTCACTCCTCTTCCAGGTGCTAACTAGAATGGCCTTGAAACATTTACAAAGAATGTTGTTATCTCTAAATTATCTTCTAACTACATGGGAAAGTAAAACCCCCCTTATTTCTCATACACTTTATTGCGGCAACTTGAAGAGGCCTCACAATTATGGCTTCCAAAGCTGACAGCAAGACTTTCTACCAGTAAACTACAATAACAGAGTAGTTAAATTTTAAACTTTGAATGTTAACTTTGCTGTTGTTTAATGTGTTAACTAGTTTTTTTTTCTCTTTTATATATGTAATGTTTGACAGAGCAGTTGGATTGCAAATAGACATATAAGCTTATAAGTTTCAGATCTGCCTTGCAAGGGGAGGGGAAAGTTATTCTTGTTGCAATAGATCTGTCAGCGTTCATCCAGAGGGATGTCCTTTGTTTTTTTTTTCTTTTTGTTCTAATTTATATTTTTAATATTTTGTCTAGTTTTGTTTTGTCTCTCTCCCTTTAATTTTTTTTTTCATTTGTATTTTGTATTTTAATTGTTTGAATAAAATAAAAATGTAAACAAAAAGAGAGAGAAACATATTTGGGGGAGGCTCTCTAAACATGCCAATATTTTAGTTGACATATCAGGACTTTTCCCCCCTTGGCTAAACCAGGCGTGGGCATGGCCAGCACATGATGCATCCAGCCCGCAGGCTAGGAGTTTGACAGCCCTGCTCTGGAGTTTGTTTAAATAATATTTCTTCAATACCATGAAAATTCCATTGTCAAAGCCAACAACCGGGACCTCTCCTACATCCTCCTGCTCTCCCTCCTGCTTTAAGACTAATTAAGACTAATCAAATCAGAATCCAAAAGAAATTAGAATCCAAAAGAATAATAGTGAAGAAGTGTAAAATAACAGATTTAATAATTAAAATTGTAATTAATTAATTAATTAATTAATTAATTAATTAATTGTTATATTTATTTGCCACCTATATCACTGTGGGACTACTCTAGGCAGCTTACAATGATTAAAGGGAAGGAATAAAAAGAATGGAAACAGAATGGAAGATAACAGAACCATAAAATAACCAATGAAAAATAACACAATGAGAATACATTAATATGATAACCAAAAATGATGGGCAGATGGAGAGCAAAGAACAAGGGGGAGGGGGAGAATGGAGGCTGCCGTCAATCCAGCAACTATCTCCAGTGTGGAACTCACCCATTTGGTCTCCTAGACCAACCATCAGAGCCAGGCCTTCAAGCTTCTTGGGGGTGATAGGAGAGTGGGGGCAGATCTTACCTTAGAGGGTAAGATGTTTCAAAGGGCAAGCACTGCAACAGAGTAAGCTTTTCTCTGGATCCTGAAAGATGGAATTATTTGACAGACGGAATCCAAAATAGGCCCTCTGCCAGCAGGAGTAGGTTGTCATGCAGCCATGGACAGGATAAGAAATAAGTTATTTATATTCATAAAGCAGCTAAAGAGAAGAGACAAGACACCCCACTCCCAAAGAGAAGGGGAATGTCTTACTTAAGACTCTGTTGCCTCTTTAGGATTTTCTTTTATTCCACAGTGGGATCCTGTGCCAGTGTATGACTTAACAGCTGCCATGCTAGTAAGTTAGATGCCAAACACAATGACACCATCACAAGCGGATTTATTAAAACCATTGCAACTTGCTGGCTTCCTGTTCCCAGGTATATAGCACTGCCACTTTATGAAGGCAAGATGCAGTAGTCAGACAATACAGAAAATTTATGAGCAATTCACTCCTAAAGGTGCATCCTGACCTTCTTCATTTATCAGGCGGAAGATTCAAACCCAACAAGTCCCCACTGGCACTTGCCCAACTTCTGCCCAATAACTTTAGCCTCAATTCCCAATGGAAAGCCAAGTAGGTCACTGAATGCCCAGTTATAGGAAGACGTATAAATGAGTCCACAAAAAAGGTGTCAGGCTTTGAACTACCACGTCAACAATGGACAATCCTGAATAGGATTTGCACCTCACATGGCATCTTCTCTCTGTATAAATGGGATATGATTCAGTATGACTGCAAAGTCCCACATCAAAATGTAGATCACATCATGACTGGCTATAAACGGAGGGCATGTACCCTTCTGGAAACACAAACAACCATCTGGCCACAACCTACACAGTTTGCTTCCAGCAATGCCCCCCTCTGCCTGATGTTCTAAATAGCCCCTCCCGGTGCAGCCCATTAAAATGGATGGGGCCTTTTCTCCATCAATCTGGCAGATCTCTGCCTCTCTGCCCTGCGCACTCTATCATCCACCAAGGCTGGCAGATCCTCCCCCTCTTCCTCACTGGCCTGCAAGCTCTCCCCAGCTGAGACATATTCTGCCAGCAGCTCAGGGTCAGTAACACCGGACATTCCAGAAATGCTCTCATTCTCCCTCGAGGCCTCTGAGGAAAACGTGGAGGAGCCATCATCCACAAGAGACATCACAGTGCATGACGCATCCAGCCCATGGGCCGCCAGTTTGACAAGTGTGATCTAGAAGATATGGACTTTAGCAAGAATTTTATTCAAGGAATTAAGTCAATATATACATCTCAGAAGTTAACCAAACTATGGTTAATGATGATTTAACTGAACCATGAGATATCCAGAGGAAGAGAAGACAAGTGTGTCTTTTGTCTCTTTTGTTTCTTTTCTTTTAGCTCTTCAGATGTTGCCTTGTCATAGCCAAGGAGAAAGAAGAACAGAAAGGAGGTTCCGTTAAGTTAGTTGCCTAGCAACAGAGTCAATATTACAATGAGTAACAATTGGCTGCAGTAATATTCCAAGGAGTGACATCCTCTATATAAGACTGGGTCCCTTCTCTTCGATAGAAAATGCATTTAGCTCAGGTCCCTGAGTATGAATTTCACTCTTGAATCTTAGATCCTTGCAACCTTGACTCTGCTCTTGAATCTTAGACCAACTTTACATGAACCCTTTTTCATACTCCTCCTTCAAAAACACACTTTGCAGAACGAAGTTGCTCCGAATGACCAATTTCAGGAAGAGTTGGCAGATTCTTCAAAATTAGTAGAAAGTGAATGGCTGGACACAATATAAGAATTAATTCAATTGTGCTTGCAGATAGATTAGCATCTAAAGGCCAGAGCCCATAGTAACAGACCTGTTGTCATGCCTGCAACATCTCAGCCTATGTTTACTGCTGAAGAAACTTCCACTGGGGGAACCCATGCAGATTGAGGATGCATGGCCTAGTTTGACAAATGCTGAGAAGGCACAGAGCCTGGGGGGGGGGAGGCTTTATTTATACTGTGATGGCCTGGGACATAGGGCAGCAAAGTACCCTATCAAGAAATCCAGCTCAGCCCTCTTGGGAAATGGTTTAGGTTTAGGTGGGCTACTAAATTTAGGTTTAGGTGGGCTACTAAATTCTTGCAAATGAAGCCCAAAGACTATCTTCTACTCCATCAAAACACTTAGAGGTTTTAATGCCATTGGAGATTCCAGGGAAACCTATTTTGAAAAGCCTGATCATGTTTGATTGTGGGACTACAACTAACTTCACGGACTTCCAGTTTGTAGTGGTTGATGTCATTCCTACATATACTGTCCAATCCCTAGTGGTTAAATCAATCGATGGCCATTCACTATAATCTAGTACTATGGCTTGAGCTACGATTCTGTTGAAAATTTCCTTGCTTTGCCACTCATTATGAAACTCCTACAATGTTTCCAAAATTCTTGTTGTTTACCAAGCTGGACTTTAGGGCTGCTTCTACTATGTCCATTATACCAAATGTCTTTTGACTCTGGAGCTGGATGGAGCAGAGCCATCAAACTAGTACAGGCCACAGACCATCTCATCGGAGGTGTCTTTTCTGTAATAATAACTATATTGAAATCACACCATTTCAACAAATATCCATATACTGAAATTGTTGGATAAGTCACCCTTCTGGAAGTGGCATTACTGCCTGTCCACTCACACATGATTCCAAAACCTCTGAGCATTTCTCAGGTTCTATCATATATCTCCTTTGCCTGTCCCCTTTAGTGTATTACCATCCTATTCTGCCTGTGGAGAAATGGTTAGGATGCATCAGTGCCAAAAACACAGCACAGGTTGATGGTGGGATAAAATCCATGATTGGAACACAGAACTAGAAGGATATCATGTGTTCAAAAGAAACAGACTCAACAAGAGAGTTGGAGGTGGGGAGGTTGCATCCTATGTAAGGAATTATTACACTCCCATAGAAATACACTATACTAGGGATGAAAGCTTCTTGAAAGTATGTGGGAAAATATTAAAGGAAAAAGAGATGACTTTGCTATTGGTGGGTACTACAGGCCACCCAACCAGATGGAGGAAATAGATGAACTCTTTGCTAATAAGTTAGCTGAGGTGTGCAGTAAACAAACCACTATAGTAATGGGGAACATTAACTACCCTGACATCAACTGGGAAACCAACTCTGCAAGGAGTGTGAGATCAACTCTATCTTCAAAATGTAGACAAAGGAACTAGAGGGACGGCTATACTGGATTTAATCCTTACTCATTGGTATGAAATGGTTGAGGAAGTAGAAGTTATAGGAACTTTGGGGGAGAGTGACCAGAGCCTATTTCTTAATAAGATAGAACAATGTGGGTTAGACAGCTCAACCACCAGATAGATTTGCAATTGCTGACCAACCATACCCAACATGTAATTCTTAATGGAGCCCTAGAATAAGTCTAGAAACCCCAAAGGACACATTGCTTCTCACTGTCATTATCACCATCTGGGTGTTTGAGACAACTTCCGCTACTTCTTCAGTGACTGCCTTTGATGTAAATATCAGACTGAAAGAACAAGGCATGGATCATTTATCAGAAGAGGATAAATGCCTCTATGGACACAAGTTCTGGGACAGGCTCTTCAATGTACTTTCTCCTTTACAGATGAATCTTGGTTTTTCTCTTTTTGAATCAAGAAAAACACTGCATTTCTATTTTGTGAGAGTGCTTGGAATTCTTCTAACTCTTTATGTTTTTATTTGTAAAAAGAAATAATTTGATTCAGCCCCATGAATAATGGACCTCCTGCTTCTGCTGCTGCTGCTGGTGGTGGTGGTGCTCCAGCCAGTCGCTGGAAAGCTTAGAATGAAGTGTCTCCTGTATTTCAAGAACCAAGGTGGAAAAAAACCATGGAGCTACTACAGGCCAGGAGACCATCTCATTAGTATAGTTGTCACTGCAACAAAATTATCAGATATAATGTTGCCTTTCAACATGGCTCCGTATCATCAGTCTCCATCGTAAGTCATCTTTTATGATGTAGTTGCATCCCCTCTGTTTGCAATTCGGTCTTCATTTCTTATTTCACTTACGTGTATGTTACAGAGTTGATCTAATTTCTTGAATTGGTTTAATTTCCATGTCTTATTATGTTGGAGAAACTCAAATCAAAAGATGGGACAGAAAATACTTGAAAGTACTCTCCCCATCCAATCCTATTGATCAGTTGAATACCTGGTTTGTTTAAAGATATGATTGAAATGGTTGTAGTTAGCCTGGCACAGCCCATTTTCACATATTTTAAATTGCTCATTGGTAATCAATTCCTGATCTTTACAATAATAGAGAATTACTTGTTTTTAGAGTTGCTTTTCCGGGGCACTTATAAAACAGTCTCCTCTTTTTGTGATGGTTCTACTTTAATGGTTGAATGATGTTGAATCCTGCTTACTGGGCAGATGAAAATTAGTACTGCTGTAATTTAATGGTTTATTTGTGATTCTTAACCCTGGCAGAGGACTATCTCCATCCCATCTTCTCGAACACTCACAAATATTAAATGATGATGGGTGACTATCTTTAGTGCCTGATTTTGGATCAGTATTGACTCAGTAGGCTTATGGAGACAGAGCAGATTATATTGAAAAAAAAAAAAACTATTTTGGTGTTTCTGTTGTTGGTGATGGTAATAACACAAACACTTTTTTATAGTACTTTATCCTATGATGCATCAAAAATTCCAGGCTTCATTTTCAACTTTGAAGTGGTCAACAGGAATCCCCAACTCCTCCACAATCTCACATTGGGCTACAATATCCATGACAAATATTTTAACACATTTGACACTTCAGATGCCTTGCTCGACATGCTGTCTACTGGAGAAGCCAATGTTCCCAACTACAGCTGTGGAAAGAAAGACAATCTTTTGGCCCTTCTGGATGCAGCTAAAAGGGACATCTCTACCCAGATGTCAACATTAGGAGGCCCCTACAAAGTCTCACAGGTTTGTGTGTGTGGTAATGTGAGTGTGGGTGGTAGTGGCATCTGAGCAAGACATGCAGCTTTCTTTTCTATGGAATTCAAGAGCTGCTTCTCACCATGGCCATTGGAGGTGTCAAGGCTGGAGATTGGGATACTCAGTAGAGAGGAAGCAAGTATTCAAATACACGTACCCTCTCAAGACACCATCACCATTACTTTGGGGGCTTCTACTGTGCAACTGTGATAGTGAAGAAAAGCTTTGTGTTCCATCAAAAGGTCTTCTCTACACAACTATGGGGTAGTAGTGATGGGAACCTGATATTCCATGCATGATATCAGCCAAATGAATGATATGCACAAATCCCAGATTCATGAAAAGAATCCCAATGGATTTATCTTACCTACAATTGATAATACATACAGTATATGTTTTATGTAATTATAGGGACCAGACAATGAACTAACCACCTCATATTTTAAAAAAGAGCCAACATGCCATCTCCCCTCCCCAAATTAATCATAAAAGGTTTGAAGATGGGGGGGGGGAGGGAAAGAGAGAGATAGGACCTAGAAATTATAGGGACAAAACAAACTGTTTCTGCCTTTATAGATGTTAGAGCAGCATTTGACACAATAAATAGAGAAATATTATGGAGGAAGTTGATTGCCCTTAAAATGGAACATAGACTGTTGGCACTGATTAAAGCCTTTCGCAGAAGCAGTTGTTTGAGATTGTGGTTTGGGCTCAATGGAGCCATGAGAAGAAGAATCAATCCTTACTAATAACAAACTTTTAATTAAGTCTAGACAATAATGACCTACCAGGATTAATGAAGGATTCTGATGTGGAGATGTCTAAGGCACTAAATACGCATTGTAACACCCTGTTACATACTGACAAAAATATTATTGTCCTGTTTGCAAGTTGGGTTGTATAGCCTGCTAAGAAGACTTGGCTCTTACCCCCATAATAATTGTCTATATCAGTAATTCAAAATCAAGAGTTCTGGTCTAAATGATTATAGTGAAGCAGAAATGCAAGTTAACACCTTTTCTTACCTTGGGAAGTTTTGTCTTAAACTGGATCTTGGCTTCTTCATCAAAGTAACTCATTTAAAGAAAGGACATGAATGAATTTACTGTTTTGTTTTTTTTTAAAGCACACTTTTTCAACTTCCAGAACTCCATATATTAATGTGTTTAATGTTAAAATAACACGCAAGCTCTTATATTGAGCTGATATTTGGGACTTAAGATATATATCACTACTAGAACAAATCCAATTACAGCGTCTCAGAAATATCTTGGGAATGGATAAAAGGAGTTACATTTTTGCTCTCAAACACGATTTGGGAATTCATACAATTTGGTCTTTTTCTAAAATCACAGCATATAATTGTTGGTGTAAAATTAAAAATATTGAAACTGACAAACTCCCCAAATAATGTCTCTTTGAACAAACAAAATTTCAATTAAAGATCTTTTGAATTGCACAATTGACATTATTATATAAGGGGTGGTGGCCTCCCTGTCTCCTGTACAATTGGAAAAGCTAAAAATATTTCTGCACAAAGAATCTGCAATATCAAAGCAGAGAAAGATATTGCCATCTTCAGTAAGGTTGGCACACTTCAATGGAGGAGCACTAAAAACATATCTTTCAAATGGTCACATATTTTAAACCATAAATGCCTAAATAACTTTGGGTAGTGTTTACTCAAGCAAGATTTCAGCAGCTAGACACAATGGTTAATTATGGCAGATTTAATGAAGTCTTTTATAATGAATAGAGTTGAATTTATTAGACAGAAGACATAACACATCTATGGGTTGAATGTCAGTTGTAAGAAATTTGTAACAGATTTATTATTTGAATGGTAGTTGTATAAGAAAGAGAGTATCTTGGACTGCACATTAGATAAACAATGTATTGGGATCCTTATAATAAAAGAACATATAACCTTTATAGTCTGAATTCAAAACAAAAATATACAATATAGTCTCTTATTTCAACAAAACAGTTCCTCTGAGATCTGCATACAGGTAGGATTCTGGTAAATTGTAAGAATGATACAGAAATATAATTTGCATTCTTTGTTTGGATTCCTTTTTCCATTTGTTTTTTCCTTAATGCTGTCTGATACATATTCTTGTTAATGTTCTGTGTTTTATATTCTATATTTTGATATTGCCTGATATTTAATTAAAAATAAATAATTGTAATATGTTCATGAGAACCTACAGTATTTGGATTCATTTAAAAACAAACAAACAATATTTTGGATTTGATCTGACCCCCTATATAACACAGTCTTCTTTATTGTTTTTTTTTCAGATTAGTTATGGTTTTGTTTCTGAGGCGCTGAGTGACAAAACTCAATTCCCATTTTTCCACCGGATGCACCCTAAACAAGGGATCCAGTACTCAGCAATTGTCCCACTGCTCCTCCATTTCAGATGGAACATGATTGGTCTCTTTGCTGCAGATACAGAAAATGGAGAGCATTTCATGAGGACTTTGACTCCTGCGCTTGTCAGGAATGGAATTTGTGTTGTTTTATCACAACAATTCTCAACCACGGGACATACAGCATCCATCAAGGATGCCCTCTCTAAGTGGAGACAAGTCAATGTCTTTGTTCACTTCATAGAACATCCTTCCCTTTTGGATAGACTTCTTTATTTTCATTCACCACTTGAAAGTTTGCCAGGACCTGTTCCAAGAAAAGTTTGGATCATGACACTCTTTTGGTATTCAAAAATTCAATACTATTCTCTTTTCAAATATGTCCATAGTATTTGGACCTTTGCTTTTCAGGGGGAAAAAAAGCCCAAAGATGATGACTTTGAACCTGATATCTTTGTGCAACACCAATTTGCAAGTCAGTCTTTTCACTGTTCTTTTTCAAAGCATGTCTTTTCTGTGAAAGGCAGGAGAAGATGCACCCAAAAAATGCCCCTGGAGACCCAAAAGAAAAGGAATAGTAAATGGATCTCAAATGACCGTGATGTTTACGCTGTCATTAAGACTCTGGTCCATGTCTTGAATGCTGCATATTCCTCCAGATCCAGGAGGAGGAGGAAGAACAGCAAATATAGGTTGGTAGGTTCAAGGCTGCAGCCGTGGCAGGTATGGAGTGTTGACAAGGATCCATCCAATATAGTTCATTTTGAGAAGGATTCCAGTGTACAAGGATGGGAACCATCTTGACCTACCAGTGCTAAAAAAAGCCTACAATGCAATATGGAGGATGGTGTGGGGGGAGACATGCTACCTAGAAATGATGAGTGGGGGAGTCTTACAATAAAGTAAAATTAGCTCCTCTGGTCATGTTTCCCAGCTTGTTACCTGAGAGAAGGTTAGCCTGGCAATTTTTTTCTTGACAAATCCATATTTTCTGGCCATTACATGTGTCCTTAAGTGTTTATAAACAATCTCATTGTGTGTTTGTTGCATTTATCTGCGACTTGCTCTACAATGTTCCCTATGATAGAAAAAAAATTGTCAACTGTATTTTGTCAATATATATTTTGGCAATATATGATTGACAAATATTACTGAACCTTTTTTTTTTACTTTTGAGGATAGGGATAACATTGTTCTTCCAACTATATTTTCTAGTTTAAAAATGTAGAATAAAGATTTAAATATGAAAAGACCATGTGGAAGAATTCTGCTTTTAAAATAACTGGACGTCTTAATTCTAGTTCCATCCCTTTCTGGAGAAGAATGAGTTTTGCAATATTTCCAAGATGAAACTTTACTTGGACCAAAATGGAGATGTAGCAGCAGATCTGAACATCATAAGCTGGGTGGTTGTCCCCTGGAAGAATACCATCAAAAAACTACTGGGTTTTTTTGAAAGACAGAGACTTGTTATCAATCAAGATGTTCTGTCATGGCTAAATTTGCTCAACAATGTGGGTGAAACATTGCAGTGTTTTCTCTTTTCCAAAGCCTTAGGGCCCATTTCCAGTGGGCTAAGTTTGATCACCATAGTGGATGATCTTTACTGAGAATTCAATGTAGGGAGGATTCTTACAGTTTTCTGTGATTGCTTTAGTACTATTAACCATGGTGTTCCTCAGAAGCTAAAATATGGAACATAATTTCAAGCTCATTTGGTCATGTCAATATGAATGCTGGATGATTTTTTTAGGGCAGAAATCATGACCCTTTTATGTTCCCTCTACAATTTAATATCTCTATAAAACTGGTCAAAGAGGCCTTCAAGTGCTGGGGATTGTGTTTGTTTGTTCCTTATTCTTAAATAGCAAAACAATCAGCAATTGTCTGCCCAACTTTATGTTTGGACTGAATCTGATAAATTCAGTCAACTCTGAATGGAGGTCCTATTGGTCCCAGTGGGAAATAAACTTAATCTCAATCAGAATAGAGCTGGAAGGAACTTTGCTCAAGTAGGAGACCCTATACCATTTCAGAGAAGTGACTGTCCAGTCTGTTTTTAAAATCTTCCAGTGATGAAGCATCCACAACTTCTGATGACAAACTGTTCCACTGGTTAAATGTCCCCACTGTTAGGAAGTTTCTCCTTAATTCCAGGTTGCTTGTCTCCTTGATTAGTTTCCATTCATTGTTTCTTATCCTACCCTCCAGTGCTTTGGAAAATAAGTTGACCCCCTCGTCTTTGTGGCAACCTCTCAAATACAGGAATACTGCTATCATGTCCCTCTTAGTCCTTCTTTTCTCTAGATTAGCCAAAGTCAAATCCTGCAACCGTTCTTCTTATGCTTGTGTCTCCAGGCCTTTAGTCATTACTTTTCTTTGCTCTTTTTTCCAAAGTCTCAACATCTTTTTTTGTAAAATGGTACCAAAACTGGATGCAGTATTCCAGGTGTGGCTATGGCTTTATAAAGCAGTACTAATACTTCACATGATTTTGATTCTATGCCTCTGTTTATACAACCAAGGATTGTATTAG
>JANHFL010127213.1:0-11263 GCA_032468155.1 Oxyrhabdium leporinum
AGAGGCAGCAAAGGGATGAAATCGCCCCTCTCCCCAATTCAAACCCCCCCCAACCATCCTCCCTCCAACCTGCTCCGCGAGCATCTTCCCGGAACGATTGAACAGGGTGGGGAGGGGGGGGGGGTGTAAAAATACATATATCTGCATCATCCATCCATCCCACCTACCTAATCTCTCATCATCTCTGTTCACCACTATTGCAAATAGACGTATCTTAACATTGTATAACATTTTACGTTAAATATAAAAGGGTGGAGGGGGGGGCGATCCCAGATCTGCTGGAAAAAAAAGGGGCTGGGGGGTTGTGGAGGGCTGGGAAGGAAGAGACGCGGTCCGGCTCTCCGGGGGACTCACCTCTTAAGCTCGCTTGCTCGCTCGGGGCCGGCGGACGGACGGAGCGGATGGAGGGCGCGGCGCGGCGCAGCAGCAGCCTGCGGGAGACGGGAGAAGGAGGAAGGCAACGTGCCGGGTCAGGCCGGCAAGGACAGGAAGAAAAGAAGCGGGAGGGGTTGGGCGGAGGGGTGGGGGAGAGGAGAGAGAGAGACGGGGCGGATCCGTCTCCCGCCGGCGCTGCTCTCCCCGGGTTACGCTTTCGTGATTGGGAAGCCGAGCCTCGCCCGCCCCTTCGCTTCGCGCAATCCCCTTCAAGGACGCCGCGCAAGGGTGAAGCGCGCTCCCCCCCTCCCCTTCCTCCCCCTCCTCCTCTTCCTCTCTGCTGCGCAGGGACGGAGCGCGCTTCCCTCGCTTCCCTCGACTTTGTCATAAAGTAATAAAGGCAGAATAAAAATCTAATAAATATATAGAATCTGGAGATGTTTGGTACCTGGCCAAACTTGTCACCCTCCTTTGGGGGCTGATGAGACCTTTTCTGCAATAAAGACACCCTCCCTTCCTTCCTCCCTTCCTCTGCACCATCCAAGCTACACTTCTCAAAAGTTTTCCAAACTGAAAGCCTGACTTTGTAACTAAAAAAATAAACAAATAAAAATGATGGGAATTCTTAAAAGCCTCAATAGCGTACATGGGTTTTTTTTCCTAAAATGGCAAGCTAATTCCTTTGGTTCTTTGCAGGAATGGAAGTCAGCATTTCACAATAACAGTGAAGTGTGTGTGTGTATGTGTGCCTTTGGGTCAGCGGTGATCCCTGGTGACTGTTGAGACACATTCCTACATTTTTCTTGGCAAGATTTCAGAAGTGCCTGCTTCTTTGTCCCAGGGCTGAGAGAGAGAGAGAGAAAGAAAGAGAGCGACTGGCCCAAGGTCACCCAGCTATCCAGGTACCTGACAGGACTAGAAATCAAGGCCTCCCTGTTTCTAGGCTGGCATCTTGAACCATTATACCAAACTGCCTCTCAAAATTACATTACAGCAGTTAATAGGATTACTCTCCATATTATTATCCATCTAAAAGTAAAACTCGATAACAATTCTTAAAAAGAAGTTGGGACTGCATCCAAGATACGAGTGGGGAAGTTTCCAAGTTATGCACGGTCATTTTTAATTTTTTGGACCGTTGCATGGCTTTTGAGAGAGATCAGAATACTACTGAATTGTTGTTGTTTTTTTTAAAAAAAAAGGAAGGCATGATTTGTGTTTGTGTGGTAGCCAAAGAAATCTGCCTTAATAAATTATGCAGATGTTTCAGGTAAGAATAAAGGCGCTTTGTAGAGGCTTGTAGATTATATTCTGAATATTCATATCTTCCTTTTTAAAAGTAGCACAGGAGCTTGTAGTATCACGCCAAGATTACCTGGATAAGATTATGTGTGCATCTAATTTTACTTACACTACTGCTTGCTCTTTAGATCCTTAGCATGGTGTTGAATCCAGCTCTTGCATGTGCTGTAAAGAAGGATTCAGGGTCAGTATCCAGAAGCATGAAATTCAGAACATAAACGAAGGGGTGTCAGGAAGTGATCTGACTCAAAGGGGAAACCCCATCTTGCAAATCACTGAGGTTGAGCCAAAATGAAACTGACTTATTCATCCAGGGGAAAATATAAGGCTGTGTAGGTAGTCCTCAATTTACGATTGGTCGCTTAGCAGTCATTCTGTAGGAGCTGACCAGGCTGAGCTTGAGGGAGGGGGTCAAATGCAGCATCAGTCATGAGTCCCTTTGCGCCCACAGATCTAAATCCAGCCCACCATGAATTCCTTATCTACCGCCAATTTGCTTTGACCGTTAGTAGTTCGGATTCTTATGGAGAGCTTACGCTTATAATAACTCGGATTTGGAAGTTGTGAGCGCGCCAACACTGGAAGCTTTTAAGAAAGGACTCGACAACCATTTGGGTAAAATGATATAGGGTCTCTTGCTTGAGCAGGGGGTTGGACTAGAAGATCTCCAAGATGCCTTCTAACTCTGTTATTCCATTCCATATCTTTATATCCATTTGAATTGCCTGCATCCCCTGATTTCCCTGGTGTTTGACATTAATCTGAACTAACAGTCAAAGCAATTTGGTGGTAGATAAGGAATTCACGGTGGCTGAACTTAGATGTCTTCTGGGCGCGAAGGGACTCATGACTGATGCCGCATTTGACCCCTCCTTCGGGCTCAGCCTGGTCATCTCTATGCGTTCAAAGTTACGACACAACCCTTCCCCCAAGGTCCTTTCAACCTGGTGTCCATGGCCATCCCTGCTGCAGTCACATGAATGTGTTTCAGCCACTGGCCGGCACTTATGGACATTTGCAACATCCTGCGGTCACATGACCCTGATTTATAATGTTTTTGCCGAAAACTGGTATTTATTTCCGGTTTCCAGCAAAAAAAAATACTCCATAGCAAACAATGGGCTGTGGCATTGGCCTACAAAAGAGCTTGTAAAAAATCAGCTTGGTTGGGTGGATGATCTGCTTTACGACCTTCACAATTTAATCATAATTGACTCAGTTACAGTCATAAGTCGGGGGCTATATACATCCACCCAACCATACTTTGAATCTGGTTAGTTCATTGCGATGAAATTGTGGTACAGTTCAATATTTTAGAGTCCATCTGAAGTTGTAACAGGAGAGTGCAGGAATGTTGACACGATGCCGGAGAAGATAATTTTCTTAAAACCAGAAGGAGAACCTTGCTAGAGGAGACCTAGGCCTCCTCGGTTCAGAAGATAGCGCTGGACTACCGGGCCAGATAAGCATACAGAGTGAGGATGATGGGAACGTCAACATTTCTGGTAGCAGGCTGATAAATCTGTAGTAAAGCTGGCATATATGGCTATGTCTCCCTGCTCAACTAGAGGCTTCAGCTACAGCTTCCAGAATTTCTGTTAGAAATGGACATTCTTTGATGGAGGATGTCCAGGGGAAGAGAGAGTCTCCGTCCCATCAATAGCCAGTATTGCCCAACAGTTGCAATACTGAACATAGCTATTAATGGAGGATCCTTGGTGCTCTCTGAGCTTGGTTGGTTTTTTGCAAACGTTTCATTACCCAGTTAGGTAACATCCTCAGTGTTAGACTAGCACTAGTTTGAGTAATGAAATGTCTGCGAAAAAAACAACCAAGCTTAGAGAGCACCAAGGACCCCACTGAGCTACAAATGTTCTCCTATAATGGCTGTGAGCCACGGTGGCGCAGTGGTTAGAGGGCAGTACTGCAGGCTACTTCTGCTGACTGCCGGCTGCCTGCAATTTGGCAGTTCGAGTCTCACCAGGCTCAAGGTTGACTCAGCCTTCCGTCCTCCCAAGGTGGGTAAAATGAGGACCCAGATTGTTGGGGGCAAGAGGCCGACTCTGTAAACCACTTAGAGAGAGCGGTAAAGCACTATAAAGCGGTATATAAGTCTAAGTGCTATTGCTATTAACAAATTTCTCATTTTGCAATGTAAATTTTGGGCTGAATCGTGGTTGTAAGTTGAGGGCTATCTATACAGTTTGACGTTTCACCCAACGGAAATGTCTCAATCTCAGGCCCGGATTGAAATCAGCCACTGATTCATCCCAAACACAGAACGCTGCCTCCAAGATAGGCCACATCCATTTTGAACACAAAATATACAAGCAAAGTTGTAAGATGCCAAGGCAAAGATGATTTTAAGCATTGGCAGTTTGAACAGAACTGTTCGTAACAAGGGATCGCTTTGTTAACACATTGGAGAGGGTTTTTTTAATTTATTTATTCTTGTTTTTTTGGGTTTTCTTGTAATTGACAGAAGATCCATGCTGGGAATGCAAAAGAGAGATTTGAGGGCATAGAAAATCGGAGGGGGGGGGGGGCGAATCCTGCAATGTTGAAAGAGAGAGAGCCAAATACTGGAAGTTCTCCAGTTACAACCGTTCGCTTAATGACCGTTCGAAGTTAAAATGGCACTGAAAAAAGTGACTTGTGACTCTTTTTCACACATATGACCGTGGCAGTGTGAAAAAGCCCGCCTTCCCCCCTCCCCTCCCACTCTCTAGCTTGCAAAATTGTCTTCGCAGAGAGAAAAAACCAGGGGCGATTCTAGGCCAGCTTGTGCAGCTTGCAGGAAAGATGGAATGTCAATCTAACGAATTAAAAATTCACCAGGATCTCTCCATAAGACTGAGTAAACCTTCTGCTTGAAGGTTGCAGGAATTGTGTATGTCTAGTCTAACCAAGAGAAGGACTGGGGGAGGGGGGAGGGGAAACGACATGACAGCAGCCTTTCAAAATTGGTGGGGCTGCCCCAAAGAAGAGGGGGGTCCACCTATTCTCCAAAGCCCCTGAAGGCAGGACAAGAAGCAACGGATGGAAACGAACCAAGGAGGGAAACAACCTAGAACTAAGGAGAAATTTCCTGACAGTGAGAACAATTAATCGGTGGAACGACTTGCCTTCAGAAGTTGTAAATGTTCCAACAGTGGAAGTTTTTAAGAAGAAATGGGACAGCTATTTGTCTGGAGTTGTACAGAGTCTCCTGCTTGAGAAAGGAATTGGACTTGAAGAATTGGTCCCTTCCCACTCTGTTATTCTGTATTCTACTTGATTTCCAGGACTGTTTCTACCAGCTGGTGTCACAAACGCCATTTGTATTTTCCCAATTCCCTCATGACTCCGATTTCCCCATTGCTCTTTCGTTTCGATAGAAGCAGTAATGCTTCATTCCCTCCCTTTTCTTGGAAGCCAGCAGATTCCCAACTCAACGTATTTGCTGCTCGGGGAAAAACTCCGGGCCGGGCCAATTTTCAAAAGCTGGTTTGATTCCGGCACCCTTTGGGTCCAGCTAGCGATGGTTGCATTTGGAAACGTTCAGGGCCTCGACTGCAATAAGGGGAGAAATGGCTGAACGAGGGGATTTTGATTATGCTAACAAGATTACTCCACGCAGCTGTGTGGAGGAAAGCAACGGGCGGCTCACAGCCCGTCTGTTAATCCAGCCTTAACAAAAGCCGACTTGGATGAAGATGTTTTATTGCAAAAAAGGGGTTGGCAAGTTGCCACCGGCAAGCCCTCTTGGCCCACAGAAAACTGGCCTGCTCAAATGAAGTGAGACGTGGGTAAATATTTGTAAATCGATGTGTATGTGTGTGTGTTGTGCATTGGTTCCCATCACAACACACTGCCTGCCACACAGGTAGTCCTCGACTTACAACAGCTTGCTTAGTGACCGTTCGAAGTTACAACGGCACAGGAAAAAAGCGACTTAGGACCATTCCCCAGGGTCACGTGATTTACATTTGGACGCTCGGCCGCTGACTCGCATTTATGACGGTCGCTGTGTCCCTGGGGTGACGTGATCCCCTTTTGCAACCTTTGGACAAGCAAAGTCAAGGGGAGGGGGGGGGAAAGCCGGATTCACTTAACAACCGAGTTACTAATTCACCAACTGTTGGTGATTCACTTAGCAACTGTGGCAAGAAAGGGCGTAAAATGGGGCAAAACTCGCTCAAAAAAAATGCTCAGTTAGCAACATAAATGCTGAGCTCAGTTGTGGTCGTACGCTGAGGACTATGTGTACAGCCCTGAGACCTTGCGGAAAAAAAGGTCAAACCGGGACTCTTCCTGATCAAGAGTTTGAACTGTTTGAAAGATACAAATTGGTAAAATACGAATTGGTATAATAGCATTATACATATATAAAGGAATCTGTCATAATTACAATGTGCATGGTAAGTTTAGAAGTTGGAAGACAAGGATTATGTTATGTATATTTAATTGTATTATTATTGTTAGCATTGTGTAATATATATAGAGACAGAGACAGAGAGAGAGAGAGAGAGAGAGACAAAGAGGGAGAGAGAGGGAGAGAGGGAGACAGACAGACAGAGAGAGACAGAGAGAGATTGAGATTGAACTGCCTTACCAGGCATGCCATGTATTAAATCTCCGCAGAGAACAAAGAACTTTGGTATCGGGTTCAACTGGTTAATGGCTTCCACCGCTTGCCGGGTGAGCTGCAATTCGGCTTCCCATTCGTCCCCACCGCTGCTGCAATTGCCGATGCTGTAAGCTTTCATCAGCCCAAACTGAGGGTCCGCTCCTTGAATGAAGTAGAAAGGGCCCTTCCAGTCCCGTTCTGCTTCTGGAAATAAAACAAAACCCGGGGGGACGACGGACATCTGATTAACCAGAGCAGTGGCTAGCTTTAAAATGTGTGGACTTCAACTCCCAGAATTCCCCAGTCTGCACAGTTAAGGAACCAGGCTGTGAACTAGGAGACGGTGAGTTCTAGTTGTACCTTAGGCATGAAAGCTGGCTGGTGACTTTGGGCCAATCACCAGGAGACGATGACTTCTAGTCCTGCCCTAGGCATGAAAACCAATTGGATGACTTTGGGCCAATGACCAGGAGACGGTGAGTTCTAGTCCTGCCTTAGGCATGAAAGCCGGCTGGGTGCCTTTAACCAGTAGACCAAACTGGCTCTCCTTGGACAATCTTATAGCCCTTCCAAAACGTAGCACGAAGGCCATGACAGAACCAAGTTAGTAGCAAACATAGGTTTCATTCTAGTGTCTATTTAAACACACAGGGTAGAAGGTTCCATGCACTGGATTTACCCATTGCGCTTAAATGCCCAAGAATCTGTTTAATCTTGGTTTAGCTTACAGTAGGAATCCATTCCTGGTAGCTTATTAGTAAAATATTGCTTAAGAACTCAGCTTGACATGATCACAGAATTTGACACGGCACATTCACAAAACAGCAACGGAGCCTTCCAAATTTGACACCCAGCATTGTTTTACAGCCATGTCCCTTTGTATTCTCAGCACTAGTTAGCAAATGTTGTCGAAGAGCAACATCTCATTAAAATGTGATAAACAAACTATGCGGAGAGCTGCGGACTGACAATGCATCATACTGTTTCTTGATTTGCTAATTTAGTAAATTCAGTTAGTCAGACGTTCGTGGGAAGGCAGATCAAGAAACAGACATGGCAGGGATTTTAAGTATGTTTTTTCTTTTTAAAAAAAAATAATAAGTATTGCAGGGTAAAATAACAGAATCTAGAAAGTCTCTCTCTTTCTCTCTTATACCAAAGCTAATCAAAATAAGGTAACTTTAATTTTCTTTCTTATGCCTTCCACTTTCTCAGGACTGAAGTTCAGATAGTCTTTAACTTATGACCACAATTAAGCCCAAATTTTCTGTTGCTGAGGCAGTTGTTAAGTGAGTGTTGCCCCATGTGACGACCTTTCTTGACACAGATGCTTCAATGCTTCAGTTGTTCAGTTAGTAACCCGGTCGTTAAGTGAATCTGGCTTCCCCCAAGACTTTGCTTGTCAGAAGGTCGCAAAAGGGGATCATGCAACCCCAGGAACCGTCGTAAATATGAACCAATGCCCAAATTTTGATCAGGTGACCATGGGGAGGCTACAATAGTTGTAAGTGTGAAAAATGGTCATAAATCACTTTTTCAGGAACGTAATTTCAAACAGTCACTAAATGAATTGTTGTAAACCAAAGACTATCTATATCTGTTTTGATATGCCTCTGTAATGGTATGTGGGAATAACCTTGCAGTTAGGAGAAAGAGCCATAGACAACAATTAGATAAGAGGTAGCTGAGCCCACAGAAGCAATGGGTATGGCAAACATCTCAGAAGACACTCTCCCTAGTTTATTGAACTGTAGGTGAGGGGGGTGGGATGCATTTTAGAACTCGCAAGATTCTGTTCATGTAACCTTAAAATAAAGTTAGAGCTAGTGCTTTTGGATGTGCTTCTTGTCTCCTCACCCCCATCTGTTTGGTAAATAGAAAGGCTTGTATCTAGTTGTGTATGCATGAGTTAAAACAAGGGAGGGGGGAGCAATTAATTTTTGAACATTTTTTGTTTCAAGAAAAGGGAAAAAAAAACACATTGAAAAAGGGAGGGGAGAGGTCTTAAGGAATTCTAGCATTTTCACAATACTGAGCACCAGAGGTGCCAGCAAAATTACTTTGCATGCATGTCTCTTGATAATGAGATTAACTCAGTATTTTTTAACCTTGGCAACTTTTAAGATGTGTGCACTTCAACTGCCAGAATTCTTCAGCCAGCCTAGTTGGTGGCATTTTATTGTTTTATTTACACGTTGCCAGCAATCCTATTTGCCATACGGTAGCATTAAAAAGCGCTATATAAATAAAATACATTTCAAATCGTAATTAAAACAAAGAACAAAAAAAATACCACTGAGGCTTTTCTTAAAAGCCTGGATAATTTTAGCACAGATACACGTTGTCCTTGATTTCCAACAGTTCATTTACTGACCGTTCAAAGTTACAACGGCACTGAAAAAAAGTGAATTACGACCGTTTTAGCATCCCCATGGTCACTTGTTCAAAAGCCAGCTGCTTGGCAACTGACTCATATTTATGACGGTTGCAGTGTCCCGGGGTCACATAATCCCTTTTTGTGACCTTTTGTGGCAAGAAAGGTCGTAAAATGGGGCAAAATTCACTTCACAAAAACGTCTCACCTAGCAACATAAATTTGGGGGTCAATTGTGAACGTACATCAAGGACTACCTGTATTATAGTGGCCGTCAGTTCAGACAATTTCAAAAGGATAGTAAGCAGTTATACAGGTAAGCCATTGATGACTTCTAGTGAAGATAACTGTAGAGCCTTAATTAAGACAATAGGACCTAAATATCAGCCCAACTGAATTTGCTTAATTCTTTTTAACCTCACAGTGAAAATGTCCTTGAACTGAACAACTGTTATCACACACTGTTCCCAAGTATAGGTAGAACAGCCTTCCCAGGGAACTAAATCCAGCCAATTAATTGCAAAGATCTACAGATTTATTGTGATTTCACATCAAGATTTCTAGAAACGGGTGAGCTAAACACATGCTTTTTGGAACCCTCCTAGTTGTGTAACGGTTTATTATATCGTTTTAAAGCCAATGCAGCCCCAAGGTCTAAATATTAAAATTGGCAACTTCCTTAACGTTCTTAAATGCACGGTGCTGATTTCCTTGTGTACAGCATTTATTTACAAGTTTTGCCACTGCTACAAGTGGTAATTTCAAAGAATAACGCAGAAAGAATGAGATTTGCATTAGTGTATTTTTAGATTACAAACTAAAGTATATCGGGAAGTATGATAGTTTCATTATTATTAAGAGCATGAGTGTAGTAGCAACACTCAATTTCAACTTAAAGCCTCTGCACCTCTTAATCATCGTTGTTCAGAAAGTGCAAACATACATCACTATGTTTCATTATTTTTACTGTAATATAAACTAGTTTGTGCACTAGTTGCTCTCTGTAATGTATGCCAAGCATAGAAGTAGACTTTCGAGACATTCTTGTGTGAAATGAGTAAATAACAAAATGTTAAGGTGTGTAGCAATTTAATATACATGGAAGTGACTTTTTACAATTGCTGTTCTTGACAGGCAGTGCAGCAATCCTGTCCATACTTTATCTGAATTCAGTCAGATTAAATTGTCAGGAAATTACATAATAAGAAGTCAACCAGATGCAATTGCATTGATTTCTATTTATTTCTGTATCTGGTGGGTTTGCCACTCACTAACCAAAAGATTGAGGTAAATACGCTACAATGTTGAGATTCTATTAGTTAACCCTGGCAGATTCAATCAAAAGTGCCTAAATAGTTTTAACTGCACATTTTCCTAAAACCCAAAATCACACTTTTTGAAAAATGTATTTAATTAATCCATTTGTTACGTGTCTCAATTGCAATAGCAACTATGTGGTTTTTTTTTAAATTAAAATATTGAAAAAAATAGTTGGGCTCTATAGCAGCAGCAATTAGGGATAGTAAATATGTTAAGTTTCAAAAAAGTTATCATCAGACTCTTCAACTTTTCACACCAAGTATTTTCCAGGAAAATATTCAACAAGATGAGGCAGTGGTCACATGATCAAACTTAGCGACTGATTCATATTTATGACAAGTTTCAGGTTCCCGGGGTCATGTGATCTGCTTTTGCAACCTTCTGACAATGGGGAAGCCAGATTTACTTAAAGTACTTGTTACTACTTGAACAACTGCAGTGATTCACTTAACAGAGAACAAAATGGTTTTGGTAAATTTTATTCCTTGTAGTTCTAAACAATCTTTTATAACAGTTTTATATTAACTTCAAGCATTATGCTTATGATTTCAATTCTCATCATTTTAATTCCCATCATATTTACCAACATAATGCATCTCTATACTAATCTTTTCTTTCAAAGTTTAAACAAATTAATATTACAAGATTAATGTTTATTTCAACATTTATGTGGTGAAAGAAAAATACCTAGCTCCTTGAAAACCAAGCTCATCAGTAGAGAAAGAGTATTTTCAGACTTAAATTCAGCTAACTTAAAAACTCCCGATGAAGGGGTGGCTGTAGTAGAAAGATGATTGTGATGACAGACAGAAGCTGATGACAGAGGGAAAGCTAAGGACAACAGGAAAAGCTGCTGTTGGATTTCTCTATTTAGACTTATACAAATTTCCTAAACTTTCAATGTGGCCTAAACTAGAACCAGCTGACTGCCCAGAGACATGGAGTGCCAGGTGGGATTAAAGGAAATGATTTAAGGATAATCTCTTAATTTGCTGAGGAAAGTAAATGTAAAGAACATATGCAGCTCCTTATCTCTTTAGCTGGAAATTATGAAATGATTTAATTGAATAACAGATTTGTTTTTTTGTTTTACCTGAGAGTTTAAGGGCCACATGTGAATACAGATAATTGAATTCCTTACATCTTGACGTTTCCAGTGTTTGCTTTTGACAGCTACAACTACTACCGTGTTTCTCAGAAAATAAGACCGAGTCTTATTTTCTTTTAGACTTGAAAATAAGCACTAGGGCTTATTTTCGAGGTGGTCTTACTTTTTTTGAGGT
>JANHFL010127418.1:0-11256 GCA_032468155.1 Oxyrhabdium leporinum
CCCCCCCCCCCCAAGCTTTTGGCATGCAGATAGATTTGGAGTTCAACTCCAGAATCCATTTTCTGGCTTACAGCTGTATTGAAGCGTTCCAAAGGGAAGTTCTTTGACACACCCTGACTGGATGGGTCATAAAAACTGATGGGATTCAGTTAAAAGGCAAAGAGCTATACCACAGGGAAAAATCCTTAGGAAATCTCTCCCCAGGCATGTGCTCAGTTAGCCATGTTCCCCTGAAGTGGGTACATTTCTGTGGAGATGTAGTGATTTTACATAAATGCAACTCCACCCCCTCTTTTGTTAGCTCTGTTTCTTTTCAATAGTTTGTATCCTTCCATGAGTACATTCCAGTCATGTGTTTCATTCCACCATGTTTCAGTAATG
This sequence comes from Oxyrhabdium leporinum, assembly GCA_032468155.1. Taxonomy (NCBI): domain Eukaryota; kingdom Metazoa; phylum Chordata; class Lepidosauria; order Squamata; family Cyclocoridae; genus Oxyrhabdium; species Oxyrhabdium leporinum. Next base: position 382 of record JANHFL010127418.1, read on the forward strand.
ACAATTATATCTGCCTTCATGTACTAGTATTTCAAGTTCACCCTGTTTGTTCCCTAAACTTTGGGCATTAGTGTATAGGTCCATGATGGTGAACCTCTTGCACACATTCCAAAAGTGGCACACAGAGCCATCTCTCGGCACGTCAGCTGTCACCTGTTGTTCTTCCAGGTTCTGGTGCACACATGCACACTGACCAGCTGTTCTTCTTGGGAAACCATTAATCTTTAATTTGGACAGACTTAACCATAGTTTCAACTGGGAAATTGTGACCATCTTAGACCAAGCCAGGTCCAAAAACACTAGAGAATTCCTGGAACCTGGCACTCTTGACAAATTGACCATCAATAGACACATAGCCATAAACAATATCTACATACCGGTACTGTGCAAGAGATAATCAATGTCAAAAGGGAACAAAAAGTCCAAAATATCTCTCTATTAGCAATCAACACCCTGATAAACATAGATTAACACCAAGAGTAACTTCAGACTAACAATCAAGAAGTAAACAATGTCCCAATCAAGGAACTGCCAAACAAACTAACAGTAAACAGACCAACCAAAGAACCTCCAAGACCAACCCCACCAACACTGACAGGGCAAGCTACTATAATATAAATTGAGAGCAAACCTCGCTACCTTGAATCACTGATGACCTTACCTAGTTTGGGTAATGAAAAATCTGCAAGAAAACAACCAAGCTCGAAGTCAAGGACTCTTCATACAAATATTTTCTTTATGAAAGAAATATAGATATTGATAGGCATGCTGCTTTTCATTGAAATAAAATATCAGATTAAAAACTAAACAAAATTTAGGGATCAAATCTAAATAAAATTCAAAAAACAGTTAGACCTTAAAGTCTGTCTACTGTTTGTAAATCCTTTTTGGGAAACATAAGAGAAAAAGATACTCAGTGTTTGTATTCACAATGATGTGTCCAGATGAAAAATTGTTAATAAATGAAGAGTAGTTTTGAATATTTACCCTTTTTATAATATTTTACAAAACACTCTTTTACATTAATTTCTTAATCAAAGTATTTCCCCACATTTTAAATGCCCCCTTGAAACTGAATTTTAATGTATCAGTATTATAGGATTACAAACATGATGATTAACATGGGAATTGAATAAAGTTTTATATTGCATCAATACAATTTCTATACAACATGTATACAATTTTATATATTTAAAATCAATAGCAGGAATAATTGAATGAGTGGTGCAAATCAACCAATAGTATCTTCAAAAACTGGATAAAAGAATTGACTGTGAATCACCATTTTACCATCACAGCCCGGAAAAGATAAAATTTCTGTTGTGTCATTGTAGAGGAATAGTGTACCATCAGTAAATTATTTTCATGTTACTTCTACAGGACGTACTGCAATGATTTTAGGACAAAATATCTTATTTCAGTGAAAGAAAATTAAATTAAGGTCCAATTTGCTTTTTTTTCTTTTTATAGAATACCTTTAGTAATGGTACTCATTTTCAATAGGTAGCCTTGTCCAAAGAATATTGGAAACAAAGAAGGATTATGAAATGTCACAGTTGCAAAAATCTGCTGAAAAGGTAACTTGCAAATAAACTTCAAAGAATTGATTATGGCAAATTTTTACCTCTTACAATTTATTGGTATCTCCAATCTAATCATCCTTTAACTGATTTTAATATGCACTGGCTCTAGTGTGATTCAAAATGCTGGTTACCACCTATAAAGTTCTGTATGGCATAAGGCCTGGTTAGTTGGGGGACCACTTACCTCCCATATTATCTGCCTGGTGAATTCAATCTGGCAGGGTTAGCATGCTCCCAAGTTTGTTCAATTATGCAGTTTCCATAGGACTTCTTGGTTTACAGCAGGTATTCATGAAATGAAATGACATAAGAGTAGTTAGAGCTCCAGTGGAGGAAGATGAGGAATGAAGCTAATAAAACACAGGTACAAGCCTTTATTAAGACTTATTTTGTTGTGGTAAGAGTAGTGGACTATACTTGTCTCTATTCTTATTGCATCCCCAGATGGCTGGCCAACAGTCCTATTTTGGATGACCAGTACCCCCTCCTGGGTAAAGTGTAGAATTTGTCCTTCCAGGATCACAGTGAGGATTATTCTAGGCATCTATTGGATAAAGTCACTTGACTTTGGAGTTGGGATCTATATGAGATCTAGCTTCTCATCCAGAGTCCAAGACCTGTGATCTCGACCCATTTAAGTGATGGCATGTTGGATCCAAGTGATGGTGTATGCTGTCTTACAGGAAGGGATAGGATAGTTCCACTGGCCTTGAAAGAGGCAGTGGATCTCTTCTCCCCAAAAGGCCATCCTTGAACTGTACAGTTTTAGATAACTTTCATCTAGTCTCCAATCTTCCCTAAACACGCTTTAGGGAAGGTTGTTGAGAGTAGTGAGTTCCCAGCTACAGAGGTGCTTGGATAAAATGGATTACCTAGACCCTCTTCAGTCAGAATTCAGACTGGTACCGAAGCACTTCGGTTACACTTATGGATGATCTTGGAGGGCTCAGGATGAGGGTAGTATGTCCACCCTGGTCCTTCTGAATCTCTCTACAGCTTTTGACATGGTATCTTGCTGGATTGTTCCAGGTAGTAGGAGTGAAGAGCAATGTTTTTCAGTTGGTCTTTTCCTTTCTCCATAGCTAGTACCAGTCAGTGATGGTGGGAACAAGAAGTCCAACCTTATTATGTAAGGTGTGTTAAGCCTTAGATTTTCTTCCCTCCTATTTAATATCTATATCAGCCACTGGGAGTAGTCATCCGCTGGCATAGAGTTCAGTATCACCATTATGTTAATGATACCCAGTGTCAGGGCCCCCTTGCCTTCCAACTCAAGAAAGTAGAACTCTTGAAACATTGAATTTCTAACAGAATACTTTTTATTGAGCAGAAGTGATAGGAGGCAAAGTGAAAGCAAGTTCTAAAGTTTAACAAAGATACAGTAACTTTTAAGGTACCCAAAACCCCACCCCAGTCTTGTGATGGTCAGTGGCCAATCCACAGGTGCAAAGATGCTTCACAGGGGCTCCAGCATCCTCACAGGGGCTCCAGCAGGAATGCAATAAAAGCAAGAAACGAAAGTGTAAGAAATCGAAAGCTATGCTAATAGGATTTATAGTGTCCTTTTCCCCCCTGTACCAGGCAGTGGAAAGTTACAGGAAAACCATTCTCCCTCCTCTCCCCTGGAAAGAATGACAGATACACATTTGGGGATCTGACACCCAGTTATACATCTCTACTTCATGCTAGCAAGTAATGCTGTTCAGGTGCTGGCTCTATGCCTGGGGGCTGTAAGGCCCTGGATGGAGAGAAAGCAGCTGTGACTCAATCCCAGCAAGATGGAATGGTTATGGGATTTTGGCCCTCCAGGGTCAGGAGAATTGACATTGCTGACTGTTGATGCGGGGGGGGGGACACTACCCCACACTGGTATGTAATTTGGGGGTCTTTTTGGGCTCACACCTTCTGCTGAAAGAGCAGGTGGAAGCTGTGGCCAAGGTGGCCTTTGCACAAATCCATCTTGTGCACCGATTGCTCCCATTTCTGGAGCTGGAAGCCTTGCTTTAATAAACTCTTGTTTGGATTACTCCAATACATTCTACATTTTGCCTTTGAAGACCATCCAGAAGCTGCAGCTGGTCCCAAATGCAGCAGCTCAGGCATTTTGGATGCCAGGTATTCACCTAAGTCACACCACTGTTGCATGAGCTGCACTGTCTTCCAGTTGTTTTCCAGGTCTAGTCATCCCTTTATGTGACACAGGACCAGGTAAATTGTGGCACTGCTTCTCCCTGAAGGTATCTGCCCATCTTCTAGATCAGATATAATTTTACTCCTTTAAACGTTGCCACCTGATGGAACCTTGGAGACACATCATCTTGGTAGACACTATTGGAGGTCTGAAAAGACCTGATTTCCCCCCCCCCCCCCAAGATTGGCCAAGATTCATCCAGCCATAGGATGGGTGTTGAACTGTGAGAATGTTTGGTCTGGTGCCTGGGGGGAAGCATTTTGATTATTCTCTGTCACAGCATCTGTCCTATGGAATGAGATTTTCCCTATGAATGGTCCATACCCTGCTGGTGTTTTGAAGGGGACACTCCATCTCCTCTTTTTCCCCCAACAACCAATATCCCCGGATGTAAGCTGGGCTGAGAAAAAGTACTGCCCAGAGATATCCACTGAGCTTCCATTGTCAATAGATCATATTCAAATAGACTCTCAGCTGTTTTACTGTTGCATCAGCCACTGCTCTCTACCTTTCCAGGGAGACTTTGGCATTATTGAAACAACTATTATGTAATTTATTGATAACAATTAATGGGAAAGCCCTAATCTAGGCATAAAAACTCAAATAACAAATTCAGGCAGAAACCCTTGGAGCTTTAATCTGGCTCAAGTCAAGAGTTTAAAAAAATTGAAAGATTTTTGCTATCGTATATTGTGGCAAACATTCTGAGATGTTTTTCTCAGTTATCTGTATAGGTTGGCATATTAGGATATGCTCTTCCAGTAAATCCCCTGTACACCATGAGTTTATATATGAATGAGAACACCAAATGGTCACCAGAGGAAAGATGTCATGCCTCCTCACCAGTAATCAACACCCAGATAAGCATATATCAACACCAAAATTAATACTAGACCAATCAAGTAGTAAACAAGGAATTACCAACTACCAAACAGCCTAATCAAGAAACCTCCAAGGACACTTCCACCAATACTGATAAGAGCAAGCCACTAGTATATAAATTGAGATCAACCCCCCTCCCTTCTAGCACTGATCATGTTACCTAGTTTGGTAATAAAACTGCAAAAAAACAACCAAGCTCAGAGAACACCTACAGTATCACTCAATATAAAGTCACTATTCACAATTTTGGCACCCCATTTCCGGCCTCCGGGTGTCCCGTTTTCAGCCTGTTCCAGACAGTGGGGATCACTGCTGCTGCCTGGAATGGACCAAAAACGGAACGCATGGAGGCTGAAAACGGGGTGTGCAGAGGCAGCGATAGGCGGCGGCGGTGGTGATGGGCAGCAGTGATCCCTGCAGCCTGGAACAGCTGATCAGCGGTATTCTGGGAGGCAGATTCAACCGCCAATCAGCTGCTCGTGCTAAATCAGGCTGTGCTGAAGCTGACCGGGCTGTTTGCTGTTTGCTGCAAGGAGGCAAATTGCTGGGAGGCAGAGGCAGATTTTTTTTTTCTTGTTTCCTCCCCAAAAGCTAGGTGCATCTTATAGTCTGGAGCGTCTTATAGTGCAAAAAATATGGTACTTTACAAAGCATGTCAAACCAAGTGAAATAATCTGAAAACTGTAAAGCAACTGAAGACACTAATGGTTAATACACTTTATCCCTTGCCAAAAGATTCCCACGGCTAAAGGACTAGCAAAGATGTTCCTACACCATATTTATCCAATTACATGGTGCCCCACAGCAAATTATTATTTCTGAAAGAGGCCACGTTCGGGGGAAAAAGGGATGCACGGAGGGTTTGGGAGGCCAAAAACAAGTTGTGCCTGTTTAGGAGAGTTTTCTAGGGTTTTTTCAGGGCTTCCAGGTTTTTGTGATCAGTCCAAACCTGGAAAGAAATTTTGCTTTCCTTGAAGAAATGCCTCCAGGAAAGGAATGCCCATCCAATCGCATAGGCTTTCTTTTCCCACGCAGCCCAGTGTTATTCAGTTTAAGTTGATTTTTTACATGTGTATGCACAAGGCTGTAACTGCCCGTGCTCATTCTCACCGTTAACATTTTTATTAAGTTATAAGATAAAATAAGATACAAAATACAAAAGAAAATAGGAAAACAATGAGGAGGAAGGGGGGGGGGGAAGAGAAGTGAGGAAGAATTAAGAGAAAGAAAAAGAAGCATTGACTTCCAACTCTCTTTGTTGCAGTAAAATAAGTCATTAACATCAAATCAAAACTTTTTTTTTTCATAATAATATGAACTAGACATTTCTATAAAGATCTATCAGTCTAATCGGTAAAACCCAAAATTGAAGTTTCATTCTTTTCAAGCACAAAGTTCAGAAGCTATCTCCATGTGGAAATAAAAGCATTTATAGTCTTTTCTTTAATCAAAATAGTCAATTATGCCACTTCAGCCAACTCCATCATCTTCTGCAACCATTCGTCCATGGTAGAAATCAAAGTGTCCTTCCATTTTTGTGCATACAATAGTCTTGCTGCTGTCAACATATATAGTAACTAAGGTACAATTTTTTTCTCCAAATCTTTTTCCATTTGGCCCAAAAGGAAAATTTCTGGTTTCATCTTTATCTTCATTTTCAAAATTTTCTGTATTAAAATATGAATCATACTCCAACTTTTTTTGCTTTATCACATGTCCACCATGGATGATAAAAAGTCCCTTCTTTTACACTTCCAACATTCATTTGACATACCTTTATACATCTTAGATAACTTATCTGGTGTTACATACCAATGATAAATCATCTTATAAACTTTTTCTTTTAAATTATAATTTAATGTAAATTTTAAACCATTTGTCCACATATTTTCCCATTGTTCAAGCATCACATTATATCAGAAATTCATTGCCCACTAAGTCATAGAATGTTTTACATGTTCATTTTCCAAATTCAATTGCAATAAAATTTTATAGATCTTCTTAGCAATAAATAATATGTTCATCGCTCCCACATAGTAACGTTTCCAATTCATTTTTAACAAAGTCAAATCCATAGAACTTTTTGTCCAATTTAAATCTTTCTTTCAGTTGTTGATAAGTAAACCAATGGCAAGCATAATCTTCTGATTCAAGTTCTTCCCTCAGCTTTATTATTGGGTCACCAGAGTTGAAAGATAACATTTTGCCATATGTCAGCCAGTTTGGTTTTATCTCCATTTCTTTTCTAAAAAAACCTTCCTGGGGTGACACCCAAAGTGGCAACTTCATAGAGAGCCTTGTATTATATTTATTCCAAATTCTTAGTATGGCACATCTAACAAAATGATTATTAAAATCAACATTAATTTTAATGTTATCATACCATAAATAGTCATGCCATCCAAATGTTAATTCATGCCCCTCTAATTCAAGTAACCTCTTATTCTGGAGGTTCACCCATTCTTTTAACCAGGCCAGACAGCATGCATCAAAATACAATTTCAGATCTGGAAGACCCAAACCCCCTCTTTCCTTAGCATCTTGCAGTAGCTTATATCTAGTTCTTGGTTTTTTCCCTTGCCATATAAACTTAGAAATATCCTTCTGCCATTGTTTACATGGACTAACTGTTGCAAAGATTGATATCATCTGGACTAAGAAAAGCATCTTTGGTAAAGTATTCATCTTGATTACAGAGATTCTAGCCAATAATGATAAGTACAGTTTATCCCATCTTTGTAAGTTCTGTTTAATATCCCACCAAAGAGGCAGGTAATTATTTTGAAACAGTTTTATATTTGTATTTGTCAACGTAACCCCTAAGTATTTCATCTTTTTCTCAACCCTAAAACCCAACTTTTTGGTCAATATATCACTGTCCCGAGAAGACATATTCTTGATCAACATTGTTTTCTGTTTGTTTATTTGAAACCTGCCAAAGCCCCAAACTCATTTAATTTTCTCATCAAATATTCTATATTGTTTTTGGGGTCCTGTAAAAATATGACCAGATCATCAGCAAATGCCCTCAATTTATAAACTTCTTTCTTAATGTTTATACCCTTTGTTTTATCATCTTGTCTGATACCTCTATTCAGAACTTCCAATACCAAAATAAACAATAGAGGGGACAAGGGGCATCCTTGTACCCTTTTGAATTTCAAATGAGTTGGTTAGATCTCCATTTATAGCAATTTTTGCATTCTGTAATGTGTAGATTGCTTTAATTCCTTGGATAAAATTCTTTCCAAAGTCCATTTTTTCCAGCATCTTAAACATAAAGGTCCAGTTCAAGTTGTTGAAGGCCTTCTCTGCATCTAAAAATATTAAGGCTGCCTGTTTCTCATTACGATATTGTAAGTATTCAGTAGTATTTAAGACAGTACTCACATGATCTCTTAGCTGTCTTTTCGGCAGAAAAAAGCCCGCTTGGTCTTCATGTATATATGTCTATAAAATCTTCTTTAGTCTTTCTGCCAAAATGGCAGCAAAAATTTGTAATCCTTGTTTAATAATGAAATTGGTCTATAATTCTTTGTCTTTGTAACATCTTGACCCTCCTTTGGTAACAACACAGTGCTGGCTTCTTTCCATGTCTGGTGTACCTTTCCCCCTTGTGGTATCATTCATTGTATCTTTTAGCGGTTGAAGAAGTTCATCCTCAAAGCAGTTATAATATTAGTTTGTAAGATCATCTGGGCCTGGGGCTTTGCCTGGCTTTGTTTTTTTAATGGCTTCTGATATCTCAAAGGCAGTTATCGGGTCGTTCATTGGTTGTCTCTGGATTTGTGATAGTTTAGGCAACTGTTGTCTTAAAAGATATTCATCTATTTTTGACATATCTATCTCCTCTCTTTTATACAAATTTTAATAGAAATTATGAAAGGACTTTTAATAAGTTCATTATCTGTTATTATATTACTTCACAGATTTTTCCAATCATTGCCTTTTCCCTTTCTTTTCTTAATTTATATGCCAACCATCTGCCTAGTTTATTTACAAATTTGAAATGTCTTTGTTTTGCATACTTCAATTTTGTTTTTATTTCCTGTACTGTTAACATAGACAATTGTTGTCATAACAATTTGGTATGGTGTAAAATTTTAAGATCCATAGGTGTCTTGAGTTTCTGTCTAATTTCATCCAATGTCCTTTGTGTCTTTTCCTGAGATTTTTTTTTCTCTAAACAAATGTGCTATATAAAATAGCCCCTCATAATTGCTTTAGTACCATCCCATACTGTCGTTAAGCTTGTCCCTTTACCTAAATTATTCTCAAAGTACTCTTGCAATTTTTTTACAGTCTTTTACAATCCTTTCATTTTGTAGAATAGCTTCATTTAATCTCCATCTGACGCTTTCCTCTTAAAACCAGAAGCACAGGATTATGATCACAAAAAGATTTAGGCAGAATGTCCACTTTCAGAATTTTATTTGCAAGATTTTTAGATATCCATATCATGTCAATTCTTGAAAAATATTTATGTCTTTCAGAAAAAAAGATATATTTTCTAGCATCTCCATTTTTATATGTCCATGAATCAATTAATATTAAATTGTCCATCATCTCAAAGAAAGTCTTTGATAATTTACCCTGTGAGGGTTTAACCCCCTTGATGGTTGTTCTATCCAAAGCTGGTGTAATCACTCCATTCCAATCCCCCATCATAAGCTAGTTTCAATACGAAAAGGGCAGTAACTGGTCCATTAAATATTCAAAAAAATAGCTTCTATCAACATTTGGCCTATACACACCCACCACTATTGATTTTATTCCATGGAATTCAATTTCCACTACTACAAATCTACCATATTCATCTGCTATAAGTAGCTTGGATTTAAATTGGGGGTTTATATATAAAACAACTCCATTGATCTTTTTTACACCGGCTGATATAAATTCATCCCCTAGTTGTTTATTTGTCAATATTTCTTATCTTGTTTCTTGATATGTGTTTCTTGGAGACAGACTATATCAAAATTAAGTTTCCTCAAATAATGAAATAATTTTTACGCTTAGATTGGGCACTTGCTCCATTAATATTCCATGTGATAAACTTAATCTCCATATTTAAGCACTGTAGTAGATTCCTGTACAACTACCTTGGCCACATCTTCTTTCTTTCTTTTTCTCTCTGGCTCGCTCAACCACTAACTTCTTTTTTAGACATATTTCTCCACCTAGATCTGGGGTTAATTTATGTCTGATAAAAAAGGCCTTAGCTTTCTCTATGGAATTCAACCTAAATCTTAGCTCATGGTAGGTAAGTATCATCCCTTCCAATTTATCCCAATGGGATAAAAATTTTCTCAGCTTCAAGATGTTGGTAAGAAAAGCATAAGCTTTTCTTTTTCTCAAAATACTAACTGGAATTTCCTTCAGTACAATAATATCTATATTTTTTATCCTCAACCTGTGTTTAAAATGGCAATCCAGAACCTGATCCCTTGTTATTCTTCCTGCAAAATGAACTACAACATCCCTTGGTAACTATCTCATAATGGCAAATCTGGAGTTTATTGTGTAAATCTTGTCCAGATCAATGTCCATTTCTTTTTCCTCTTTCTTAATTAACTGGGCCAAGGCCTTCACTATCTTTAATATGATATCTTCTCCGAGTTGTTCAGATATTCCACGAAATCTTAATTGAGATTCTCTAAAATGAACTTCCAGATTTGTTATTTCTTCCAATTCAGCTTCACATAAAGAGTTTGTCTTCTTCAATCTATGTGCCATACTCTGTACTCTGGCTTTCACCTTGGATTTCTTCCCGAAGTTTCCTTGCTAGCAAATCAAACTTCGCTTCAAGCTTTATTCCGACATTTTGAATCTGCTCATGTGTTTTTAACATGTACTCATCCATGAATGACTTTAAGAGTTCTATATCACCTGATAATCTTTCTAATTTTTCTGTCTTCTTTCACATAGCCATGTTTTTGGATTTAAAATTACAAAATTTAAATATTAAAGTTAAATGTTTCAGAGTTGTAGGCTTAAAACATATATTCCACTGGGTTTACTAACTCTGATGGAACATTAAATAGAGTTAGCAATACTATAGTCTTTTGGCTCCCTCTTGTGGGTGAAACTATTATATAAAAAAGCCTCAAAATTTGAAACTGCCAAAGTCCAATCAGAAGCTGTTAAAAACAAAACTGTTCAGCCCCGCCCCCCGCCCCCCCATAGCAGTCTCTGAACTTCATAGAGAGAGTTCTTGTT
>JANHFL010127429.1:0-11256 GCA_032468155.1 Oxyrhabdium leporinum
CATTTTAAAAATTATAAAGATCCTCCTTTTTGTAATTTCTGCAATTCATATTGAACCAATTAATATCCATATATTATTTAATCCATTTAGCCAACCCAGTGTCCTTCCCTAGAGTGCTGAAATCCGAGATGGGCAACCTGAGGCCACATTACATGAGGATTTCCAATAGACTCTGCAATTGGAGTTATTAAAAATTGATAGCTTCCTATGATTTTCATCATTTTTTGACATAAAACCAGCAGCGTAATCCTAAAACAGTTTAAGCAAAAAAGAAAAAAGAAAAAAAAAAAGAAAACTATGCACTCAAGTTTTGGCATCAATGGATAATCTTGTCTGCATCTTATTTACCTGCAATACTGGTAAGACCTCGATTTACAACATGTAGGGACTGTTCAAAGTTTCAACGGCACTGAAAAATGTGTTTTATGACTGTTTTTCAGAGTTATGACCTTTGCAGCATCCCCGTGGTCATACAATCAAAATTCAGATGATGGCAACTGGTTCATAGTTATGGCCTTTGCTGTGTCCCATAGTCATGTGACCTTCTGACAAGCAAAGTCAATGGGGGAGCCAGATTCACTTAACAACTGGGTTGCTAACTTATCAACTGCAGTAATTCACTTAACAACCGTTGCAAAAAAAGTTGTAAAATGGGGCAAAACTCACTTAACAAATGTTTCGCTTAACAACAAAAATTTGGGGCTCAATTGTGGTTGTACGTTGAGGATTACCTGTAGTTAATGTCTCCAAAATATTTCATGTCCAATGTCTGACTACCAACAGCTCATCAACCTAAAGCAGGGGCGTCAAACTCGATTTCATTGAGGGCTGCATCAGGGTTGTTCATTGAGGGCTGCATCAGGGCTGGGGAAGGGGGTGGTGGTGGTATGTGGCCATGGTGGGTGTGACCATGGTGGGCGTGGCCATGGTGGGCATTGACACAGGCTCAAGATGCATTTTTTCCCTTTCTCTTCTTTCCACAGTTCTTTACTATAACCATTTTCCTATCTCTTCTACCAAATATTACTGGCAAACATTTATTACTTATTCTTCATATTCCACTAAACTTTTTATTTCTAAATTTATACCTCATTGTTTAATAGTAAATTGCTTTTCCAGGCAGAAAAGCTGTTTATGCTATTGCATTTTTGTCATTTAACTAATAATAAAAATACAATAGCATAAATAACATAATAATACAAGATGTAACAGCAGAGGTAAATTTCCAGGATAGTAAATAGAAATGGCTGTCAATTATAGATTGTTGATTGTACATTAAATGGACCTACAGTATGTAAAATCTGGCATTAAACTGTAGTACTAACATAGGATGTTGCTTGTTTTCTATCCAGATCAGGCACTTACTTGAGGCCACATAATTGTAATCCAGTCCAATCCAGTCCTCCTGCAGCACTCTGCTGGCCGAAAAGGGGCTGTGCGGAGGCCCAGCATGGCCTGTTTTTGGCCAGCAGAGTGCTGCTGGAGGCCGGGGAGGCAAAAAATGGGCCATGTGGGGGCTGCGGGGCGGATGCATGCAGCCCCCTGTGGCCCATTTTGGCCAGCAGAGGCACTGCGGGCCGGTCCTTTGACATTTCCAGGCGGGCCCTGCGGGCCAGATTTAAGCACCACGTGGGCAAGATCCGGCTCATGGGCCTTGAGTTTGACACCCTTGCTTTACAGCACTCTCTGAGCAGTGTACAAATGTCAGCATATTGCCCCCAACAATCTGGGTCCTCATTTTACTGACTCAGAAGAATAGAAGGCTGAGTCAACCTTGAGCACGTCAGGATCAAACTCCTGGCTGTTGGTAGAATCAGCCTGCAATACTGCATTCTAACCACTGCACCATCAGGGCTCAGCATTAAACAAGGAATTGATTGAGGAATTAAACATGGATGCTACTAGGAAACTAAATGCTTTATGTATTGTTAGAAACAGGTCTGCAAAGCTGTTCAGCAGAGGGCACATCTCATATTTGAAGAGAGAAACTATAATATGAACTTAGCAAATTTCACCATATGAATTACCATATTGCTTAAACATCATTGTCAATGTTTGCAAAACTCTAATAAACTAAAAGTACGAATGCAAAAATAATGTGATTTCAAATTTGTGGATGATGAGATTACATACATGGGTTCAGTGGTGGGATTCATCTGGTTCGCACCGGTTCAGGAGAACCAGTGGCTAACTTTCTGAGCAGTTTGGCGAACCGGCTGTTGGAAGTAATCTTTTGTTTTTCCCACCTTATGGGGTTAATCCTGTCAGGAAGGCAGGAAGGAGGCATTCTGGTGTGCCTCTGTGTGTTGTTTCTAGTCTAATCCTGCTTATCTTTATTGCCCTGCTTAAGTGTTTTCATAAACTGCCTCTGCAGTTAAGCCTTGTTACATTGTAACAGCCGTTAATGGTTCTTGGCAGTACGCTCAGACTTTCTATAGACTGAGTGGCTTCTCTGGAGTTTTTTTTTCCTTTGCTGGTACTTTTATTCCAGGGCTTGACATTCTTAAAGGGGGAGGGTTGTTTTAAGCTTTTTACAATGCTTTAGTGATTCCTGGCACTGTCCTTTTGGGGTGTACTTCCAACACGGCTGAATCCCCTCCCATCCACTCTTTGCCTTCTCCATCCCCAATTAAGGGTGGGAGGGGGCAATCATGGGCCTCTTTCTTCCCTGGATCCGTAATCTTCTCTAAATGGGAAGAACCCAGGGAAGAAAGAGGCCTGTGATCGCCCCCTCTGCTTGACCGCAGAGGCAGTTTATGAAAACACTTAAGCAGGGCAATAAAGGTAAGCAGGATTAGGCTAGAAACAACACACAGAGGCACACCAGAATGCCTCCTTCCAGCCTTCCTGACAGGATTAACCCCGCAAGGTGGGAAAAACAAAAGGCTGTTGGAAGGAGATTTCTTCCAACAGCAGGTTTGCTGAACTGCTCAGAAAGTTAGCTACAGGTTCTGTTGAACCAGTGCTAACTGGCTGAATCCCACCACTGGTCATAACTAACTTTGCAGGTTGTCTGAGTCCCAGGTTTGGTTGAAGTTTGCTGGGTGATGTAATGTCTCCAGTGATTGTGCCATGTGGTGAGCTGTGCTGCTAGATGGATTAATCCTATTATGTCCTGGAGGGTCATGTCTTAATCCCATCAACCTGGAGCTGGAGGTCTTTTGTCTTGTAGATAGGCTGGCCCAGTCTTTCTTAATGGGCACCAAATATCTGCTGGAGGCAGGGAGCTGGAGCTCTGAGTTTCTGTGTCCCTTAGAATTTTTTATTTCTCTCCTAGGGGAAATATTTTATCCTTCCTTTTTAATATTTCTTAAAATATTTAATTCTTCTAGGAGAGGGGTGGGTGCTAACTTTCTACAAGATGGTTACTAATTAAAACTTGTTTTTATTTGTTAATGATTTTATTTGCCGTGTTATAAGATTGTAGTTTTTAATGTTTTTAATGCTTTAATGTGTTTGCGTCCAGAATCGTTGAATATTAGATGGGTGGTAAATACATTTCATAAATAAACAAACAAACTTTGGAGCACCCAGAAATTCACACAGAGCCACATTCTGCACCTTTGAAATGTTTTTTAAGGGTAGCCCCATATAGATTGCCTTGACGTAATCCAATCAGGAAGTAACAGTGTTGTAGAGCAGAAACAATACAACTAGTGCAGAAGATGAATCTGTGCAGTGCCCCCTTCACTTTGAGTAGCAACCATGAGTCCAGAAGGACCCCAAGATTGCACACCAGCTCGGTTTGAGGGACGTTATCCCATAAAGAGGTAAAGATTGGGGGGGGGGAGAGAAATTACCAGATTGAGGGGACCTAAAGACCCAGAGTTACTTCATCTTGCCAGGGTGAGTTGTAACCTGCTCCCTCCCATCCAGACTCTCACAGACTCCAGGCCCTCAACAGCATCACTTGTAGAGCCAGTGACCTTCTTATGATAAGGGCTGAGATAGAAATTTGAAGGCTTGAGTGACAACTCGCCAAGCTTTCCTGAGCTGCTCCCGAGTTGCCACAGGCAGGGGGATGGGAATCGCACCTCGCAGCTGCACCAAGGAATTCACACCTCAGTCAAAACAAGACACAGCCTAGCTGGCTAAAGTCAAGGCCATCTTCACAGAGACCCGCAACTGCTGAAGGGAGTGACTTTTACGACCTGCAAAATTCTTACAACCATCTAGATTTCTACACTCCAAAAAGGTGAATCAAAAGAGGTCAGCCTCTTCTCCAAAGCACCTGAAGGCAGGACAAGAAGCAATGGATGGAAACTCATCAAGGAGAGAAGCAACCTAGAACTAAGGAGGAATTTCCTGACGGTGAGAACAATTAACCAGTCTCCAGAAGTTGTGAGTGCTCCAGCAGTGGAGGTTTTTAAGAAGAGATTGGACAAATGGTATAAGGTTTTTTGCTCGGATAGGTGGTTGGACTAGAAGACCTCCAAGGTCCCTTCCAACTCTGCTTTTCTACTATTTTGTTATCAGAAGGCTGCATTGTGCTCTCATGCCGGGAAAAAAAAACGTAGAAAATGACAACATCTCCAGTGCTTTCAATACAAACACACAGTGAAAGGTTTTTAATGTCAAAGTTGAAGTACGCACATCTTTAAGGTTGCCAAGTTTGCGAAACACTGATCTAAACAAACAGGACTCACATACTCCCTCACTGCAACCCATGGAGTTTCAGCAAATACCAGTCTGGCAACTGGTCAGAAACTCTATTTGCAATGTACGATACTGACTTCATTAGAGAGGCCGATTCAATATGAAAAAAAAAAAAAAGAAGATGAACAATTGGCAGCTGCTCGTCTCTTTCTCTCCTCCCACCCGCCCCCCATGTAACTTCGGCTATTAAACTCCCACAGCCAAGGCAGGCAGGCAGAATTCATGAGGTAGACCTGGGGGAAAACTCTTTAGTTTTTGTCCTGCTTACCCAAGTCGAGCCACAAACTATGCTGCTGGCCAGAGAGCTTCCTTTGCTTCTCTGCGTGGGACTTGTGAACGGGTTTCATCCCAACCATGAATCGGAGGGCATTGCGTCAAGTGATTTCACTGACGCCGACATCCCAGAAAAGAGGATGAGGCAGGCTGTCATGGAGAAAAACCCTTTGCCTGGAAAACAACTCAAGAAAGGTGGAGCGCTTAAAGGGAAGAATGGAACAGAGCCATTGCAAGCCTGTGTTGAAGGTAACCGGTGGGAGGGTGGGAAGATCTTCATAGGATGTATCCTGCTTTCCTCTCTGGGCATAAATAGATCTTCCACCATTTCCCCTATGGTGAAATCCTGAAAAAAAACAGAAAGCTTGGTATGAAATCAGAAGTTCCATTGTTTCCATCTGCCATGGTGTGACTAGGTTCTTTTTAGGACTGGAGGGGTAATTAGAGTTACAAGATGGTAACCGACACAGAGAAACCAAGATTGCGACGGTCTATGGAGATTCTCAGTCCTCCAGGTCCTGGTTGTCTCAAAGGTGCTTTTTTTCAAGAGGCAACTGGACTTTCTGGTTTTTCTTTGAAGATGTTTTGCTGAGCTGAAGAAGCTTCTTGGATGAGAAGCAAAATGTCTGCCTCTTGAAAAAAAGCACTTTGGGGGCAAGATAGTGGAGGCTTTTATGGGCCTTCTTTACTATATACAGCAACTATTTATAATAGATATTAACAACAAAATCCTGACTTCTACCCAGGGTCTTAAGTCTCTATCCTAGTGACTATTCTCCTCTAACTCTCCTCCTGAATGCTTCATTTCCTCCCCACCCTTCACTACATCTTTGTCCCCCATTTCCGGGATTATCGAGAAAGAGTAAAAGGGAGGATACAAGGGAGGATTTACAAATGAGGATGCTCAGCACTACTCATCTCCTTTCCTTGGATCTGCTTAGCTGATCCTCTTCTGTGTCTGCTCCATTGGGAGAAGAATCTCTTGGGAGGCTTCTGCCAATTCTTTCCCAGAGACGAGGGCTTTATTAAAGGCCTTCTGTCCATAGCCACCTTCTCCCTCTGTCCCATCTAGGATGAAAATATCATCTCTCTGGGATTTCGCTTCTCTTCCTTCTAAGAAACCACCATATATTTTTCTTCTACAGCAGAAAACCAACTGCTCCACACACTCATATCCAATGTATTCTCCACCTTTTCTCTCTTCCTTCTAAAACAATCTTTGTAGTTCTTATTGTCTCTCCTCATTTCTCCCACGACTTTGTCTCTTCTCTCTCTCTCTAGTTCTGGGCCAGACCAACAGCATCTCCCCCGTGAATCTGAGGAGGTAGCAATAGTACTTAGACTTATATACCGCTTTATAGTGCTTTACAGCCCTCTCTAAGCGGTTTACAGAGTCAGCTTCTTGCCCCCAACAATCTGGGTCCTCGTTTTACCTACCTTGGAAGGATGGAAGGCTGAGTCAACCTGGAGCCTGGTGAGATTTGAATTGCCAAAGTGCAGGCAGCCGGCAGGCAACAGAAATAGCCTGCAGTACTGCACTCTAACCACTGCGCTACCACGGCTCAATACAGGTAGGTATTCTATATAAAAAAAAACAAATAAGACATAGCTTGGTTGTCATATCTCAACAGGCTACACAAGTCACATATAATTAAACCAATTTTTCTGAGGTACAAATTTCCCCTTCCTAATTTTTAACTACTAAACTTCAGAGCCATTGTCCTCAATATATTTTTCCTCCAGAAAATCAGCAAAATCAAAAAGTATTCAGCCCGGACAAGGTGTCATGGGCATCTTTTATTTAGTATTTTGTAGACATTCAGGTGATGTCATGAGTTCTCATTACCAATCAGTCACCACAATTATGACTGACTGACAATGCAAATCATCATCTCTCTCAGCTTGCTTGTTTTCTTGGAGACGTTTATTACCCAAATTAGGTAACATCATCGGTGCTAATCCACTACTTCACGTTATCCAATCTAGTCTGAATAATGAAATGTCTGCAAGAAAGCAAATGAGCTCAGGTAAGTTCTTTAGATATGTCACAGCTGCCCTTGAATTCAAGCAGGGCATATCCAAGGGGGCGGCCTGCTCTACTCCTGAACTTCCAGCATCTTCCTTTCCACGTCTCTCACTAGCTGCCATAGCTATGATCAAGTGAAATCAAGGAACAGATGGACTGGGGGTGGGTGGGTTGGGGGGGGGGGGTTGGATATATTATACTTGTGACAGAATATAGATTAAATGTTTCTCAACTTTGGCAAATTGAAGAGAGGTGGATTTCAACTCCCAGAATTCCCCAGCGACACATCTTAAAATTGCCAATGTTATGAAACTCTAGTTTAGAGGAAGCTGAGGCATCTTCAGAGTTGAGATTTCACGATACGCTTTTGTGTTAAGGGAAAGCATGAGATCTGAACTTATTAGTCGGGGATTTAAGATTTTTCTATAGCTTCTGGGTTGCCGGGATTTAAGTGTCTCTTAGCAACAGCTATTTCAGCTGCAATATTTGAAGTTATTTTGTCTGCAATATCTGGCCAGGAACAATAGGGGCTTTATGACCATTAACTTGGCCTATAATTTTTTGTTCCCTTTTCCTCCGTGTCAATCGTCTGCTCACAAACATTCTCTGGAGCTGCATTTCTAGAAAAAGAAATCAGTAATTTTTCATTGTTTTTGAGATTTGAGGTACACATTTGATGTACGTTTTGGCTAGAGAAGACAGAGAAGTCCTTTCTATGTGTAACCAACACGAGGAAGATCTGTTGTTAGAATGCTTTCCATTCAAGAATAATAAGAATAATTTTTTAAAAAACAACCATTAATAAGATTGTATTAATTTACACACCATCTGATTCTCAACAACTCCTGGTGGCTCACAACAATCAAACAAAGAAATGAAACTAAAAAATAAAAATAAAGAAAAAATATGGTAAGAGCAAATTTGTGAGGGATCCATTTCTTTGTTTTTCTATATTCATGACAACCTTAACAGAGATGTAGAGAGTAAAAAAGATGACTTTGAGGGAGATACATAAACTCCATTATCAAAGAGATGAGGGGGGGAAATATCTCAATTCCCCAGTAAGATAATATTCAGCAGAGACCCAGACAGACACCTGTCTTACACTCACAGGAGTGTAAGTAAGAAGAGAGATCAATCAGACCTGTAAAATACTGTTATTATAGTCAATTTCAATAGAAAATAGTTTTAGCCTTCCTCTTTGTTGATTTCCTGATCTGGTCCTACCAGCTGTGCTAACAGCACTGAAATATCTCTTTTATATAGAGGTGTTGCCCTGTTAAAGAAAAGTGAGACAGGTTTCCAAATAAAAAGAATCCAAATAATTAGAACAGCTGTACTGTTTGAAAAGTTTAAGCTCTCGGCAAAATGTCTAGAATTATAAGAAAAGTACGTAATTTGTAGAATTTAATCCAATGGATTACAGGATGCTGCAACCAGTTGTAATTACAACTACGTGACTGCAGAACTGATGCTATATGGTCACAAGTGTAAGGAAAAGCCACAAATCACTTTTTCTGAGGCTGTCCTAACTTGAGGACTACCTGTATCTGTAATGATTTTGGAGAAGGCAGCAAAGTTGTTGTTTTAAAAAAGTAGTTATTCCCAAAACATGACCTGTGATTGATTTGATACTAATTCAAGAGATTGACTCCAGCTGGGGAAAAAGCTGATAAGACCCCACCATCAGCAACAAAATACCAATTCAGGTAACAAAATGGGCATTTTCACTTTAAAAAAAACCAGGAGTGTTCACAGGAGGTTCAAGGAATCAAGACAAGTGATGTGGTGACTTGCAGGGCAAGTACCTGGAGGTTATAAGGTCTGGATGGGGAGGAACCAGCTTGGATTCTGTTGGAATGTATTTCTATGCAACAACTACAGTAGTATTCAGCCTGTTGATGGCAGTGTTACAAATTTGACTTTATGGTATATACTCTATGCTCTTTTGTTCTAAGGAGAGTTTCCTGATTCCTGTTACAATTAAACAGTTGAGCAGTAAAGCACATGGTGACTGCACTCTTTGTTTGCTATATATAAACTTTCTAACAGATTCAACCTTGGAAAGATGGAGTGGTTTGGGGTTTTGCCCCTCCCAAGGCCCAGATGATTCTTTCTTTTTGAATCTGGATGGGGAAGGACTTCCCCAGACTGAGTTGGTGCTCAGTTTGGGGGAATCTCCTGGAGTCAAGTCTCCTGCTCAAGAAGTACCTGGCAGCTCTGGCTAGGGGGTCTTTTGCACAGATCCATCCAGTGTGCCAATTGCACCCTTTCCTGGACTAGGAGGCCTTGTTCACTGTCACTCATGTCTTGGTCATCTCCTTTGGGGATAACTGCAATGCACTCTACATGAGGCTGCCCTTGAAGACTATCTGGAACCTTTAATTGATCCAGAATGCAGCAACGTGCCAGTAAATGGGAAGGCACAGGCTTGGATCTGCTGTTTCAGAGTGTGGGAAGCTCCCCCCACACCCTCTTTCTAGAGAATATTTGGGGGAATATGGAGGAAATATTGGAGGCAGAATTTTATATTTTCCCAAAGGAGAAATGGAGAAACATGTTCTTAGAGGCAGAAAGCAGCCCCCAGTCTTTCTTAATAACCTATTTTGTGCCCATTAAGAAATCCTGGGCCAGCCTATTCACAAACAAAAGATCTTCACCTCCAGCAATGGGATTAAAATTTACATTCTCCTCCACCCAAATTCTAAGAACAGGACATGATCTTTTAGGACATAATAGGATTACCCACCACCATTAGAATAGCAAAAGACACAGAGCTTACTACATCACACAACCCCTAGGGGCATTTCAGACACTGCACAACCCCCAGCAGCATCACAGAAACTTATAACGATCCATCCATTTATTCAACCAATTGGTCAGCTGCCCCAGGACCACATGCCATTGGTGGTTTTGCTTCATCAATAAACTTTCTTTCCAGTCAGCCTCCATTTTATTTCCAGTGCTTTTCTTCCAGCTTGGAAGTGAACCAGATGGATTTTTCTTCCTACAAGAGGAAGCATGAGCCCTTTTACATCAGAAAAGAGAACTTTGATATAGAAACAAAAACTCAATCTTACTCGGAACTTATTTCCTTCCATTTAGTTAGACTGTAAATGTTTTCAGACATTCAGACACGACAGGTGCAAATCATAATCTTTAAAGGCACAGGGCTAGATTATCTGCAGGACATCCTTTCCCCAAGGACATCTAACCCATCCTACAAGGTCAAATAGGGCGGGGACACTCCTAGTCCCTTATCCAAAATATTGTCATCTGATGGGAGCTAGGAAGCATGTCTTTCCCATGGCGCAATGAAACACCTTGTCCCTTGATGTTTAGTAGATCTCCACCATTTTCACCTTCCTTAAGGCTTTAAAGACCTGACTTTTCCCTCAGGTGTTGGGGGAATAATAGAGAATGGCACATTAGCATGCGTTGTTGCCAGGTTTTCGTTCTTCTTCATGTTTTATGTCTTAACTGGTTGAGTTCTATTGATTTCAAAATAATTCTAAATATCTTTTCATTGTTGACTGGGAGCCGCCCTGAGCTGGTTTTAAAATGGGCAGCTATATAAATGTTTAAAATATTTATTTATTAAAAAAAACAAACCCATCCACTACAACTGCACAATTTATTTATTTATTTATTTATTTTATCTAATTTATATACCGCCCCACTCCGAAGACTCGGGGCGGTTCACAACAACCACCCAAAACCTTGTACCAAATTACTCTAAAACTTTAAAAATGAAAGTCCTGCCCCTTTTTTAACGTGAATTTTTGTTATGGTTCCCCCCCATGTAGGCAAATGTGGACCTGGAGGGAAAAATGATGCCACCCAAGTTCCCTCCTCTCCTGGGGAAAGCCATAAAAAGGGAACTGACCCCCTGCTCTCTTCTCATTCCTATTGGCACAAAGAAGCTGCAGAAATGGCCACTGAAGCCACAAAGAATTTTTTTGTACGAAATGGTAAGCCACAATGTCTGGTGATCTGAAACATCCTTGCTACCGATGGCATCTCTGGTCATTGAAGAAAACTATGATGACAGCCCTGAGTCTTAGTGGGGAGGGCAAGGAAGGGCAACTGAGGAGGGGCGTGTCATGAGGTCATGATTCAAACTCCGCCCCTTTTACACTTCACTGGACTGTGCTAGGGCCATGATGCTATTGAGTGGTTTTGTCAATTTCCATGGAATTTCAGAAACATGCAGCTGTCCCTGGCCATAAAAGAGCCTAGGTGGCGCAGTGGTTAGAGTGTTGAACTGCAGGCCACTTCTGCTGATTCAATCTAGCGGTTCA
>JANHFL010127440.1:0-11256 GCA_032468155.1 Oxyrhabdium leporinum
GTTTAGAAGACAAGACAGAACAGATTTTGCAACAAACAGAAAAAGGAGGAAAAAAGAGATTATAAGGATGGACGAAATAAAGTTGGGAGAATATGTATCAGGAGAAAGAAAAATAAAATTGAACAAAATGTATGATATTTTTGTGGAAAAGATAGAAACTTTGGCAGACTCAGGGATGGAGTGTCAACAGAAAATTGTGGAGAGGGAAACAATGGTTGGGTTAAAAATGAAAGACATAGATAAAACTTTATATTAAAAAAAAGATTAATACAAATTTGGACTGCATGAAAAAAGCACTTATTAAAACACATGAAATCATTGTTCCTCTCTACCTCATGCTGGCAAGACTACAGTTGGGTACTGTGTCTGATTCTGAATTGTACATTATCAGAAGAAGATTGACAGGTTAAAACTGGTTCAGAGAGCAGTAACAAAGATCATAAAGGGACTTGGAGCCGTGGCCTTGAGGAGAAGTTGAAGGAATTTGGTCAGTCTGAATAAGACGTATTGGAAACAACATATGAGTTATGCTATAGCTATGCTCAGGTAGGGAAATTGCAGGGAAGACAGAAATTGCAGGGAAGACAGAAACTATTTCCCAGGGCCACAAAAATTAGGATCAGAAATACCAAGTTGCAGCTACCTGGATTTAATTTAAATATATATATATATATTAAAAAACTTCCTGATGATAAGACCTGTATAATAGTGAAACAGTTTAGGTGTGGAGATTGTAGGTGCTTCATTTTTGGAGGTTCTTAAGAAGAGACTGTCATGGATTCTTTAAACAGTGTGACACAGATTTGATTATTTTTGTAGTTTTTTCCAAGCCTACATTTTTAAAATGTTCCTCTTCACTACACAAAGGAATAATCTTTCCCTTTGTTACAGGGGAATCTTAAAAGACTTGAACTGAACCTATTTTTGAAAGAAACGCCCAGAGTCATTCTGTTTACTTTTTAACATAACTATTATATCCTTGGGCTTTGCTTCTGTTGTACAACAAAAAGTCTATGTGAGTACTGCCCTACCCAGTGACTTAAATAATCCTTAAATAAACACACATTCCTCAGAACCTTGGTTTTTGAGTCTAGGCTTATGTTCCGAAATAGAAAAAAAAATAGAATTCTTTATTGGCCAAATGTGATTGGACACACAAGGAATTTGTTTCCAGTGCGTAAGTTCTCCTGTGCATACAAACAACAAACAACAAGAAGTTTGCTTCTTGGCTTTCAGTCCCTGTCTTGATTGGTATTTGGCTTCTGTAACTCAAGAAACCAACTCTTAGAGAAAAGGTCAAGTGAACAGGTCAAGGAAGGAGAAATCAACTTCTTCCCCTTATATTTTTGTTTGAGAAAGAAGAAAAACTATCATCCACAAAATAATCGAAATGATGTTATCTGAAATAAGGCTTGCCCTTGAATAACTGCAATGTGTTAAAAGAGCCTGAGTTAAGGCAAAGACTCAACTCTCTCTACCTTCCTCAAAGACAGATCTAACTAAAAGTTCAGCTGCTTCCGAACCTCGCGGTCAAGAAAACAAGGGGTGGGGGGTGTGTGTGAAGGGATGGCGAATCCACAGCAACCGAGCTGCCATTTCCTAAGCAGCCACTTGACTTAATCGGGTAGGACAAACATCGGCGAATCGGCGTGGTCTTCATAGCTCCGCCAGTCTCCGCCAGCAGAAGGTCTCGGTGGTCGGTTCTGTCTGGCGTCGTTCCTTCTCTTTCGACTCAAGGTGCTGGTTGCCTCTACGGTACACAGCTGGACCAGCAGCTCTGCCTAGCGACGAGCGTTCTCCTCTCGGTCGCAAAGCAGCAAAAGATAGCGACTTCCCACCTTGTCGAGGGAAATCTCGATTAGCTCCCCTCTCTAAACAATAATTAAGGCGCCTCCCCCCCCACCCCCCGCGTCCATTTTAGAGCCCAAACTTTAGCAGGCTCTTAGAGGCGCATCTTTCTCACACGAAGCCGTGGGTGAAAAAAACAGCAGGACCAAGGCCGGCCAAAGGACCTCATCGGAACAAGAAGCGAAAATTCGATCCACCGAAACAGCCGACGGGAGTCGGAAAAACAAGCTCCTGGAGGTAAAGATAGAAAAGAGTGGCACTCCCAAATATCACCGGATGACGAAAAATGTACCACCATTTTTCTGGTAAATGAATGTGAAGAGCGTTGCGCTAATAGTGAGAGCCCAAACCTCGGGTCAAGAACGAAGTAAGTTCCTATGACTGCGCTGCGCTGCGCTGCTCCGGCGGTCAGGTGTAAATGCTGAAAAACGCGGAGCACAGGTTTAGGAACGGGACTGTGTTTCCATGGCCAACGGGAGGCAGGAGTAGGATGAGCAGGAGTTTAGCTTCCCGCTGTAAAAGCAGTTTGTAGAAACGTGCCGTTAAAGTCGGGGGGGGGGGACACCAACCATGGAGATTATGGAGATACATCCAGGCTACAAAGCTGGTCGTTTGAATCTTGCCCAGCTAGTTGGCAGCTGTGTTAGGCTTCATAAATTCTCATAAATGTGGGTACCATAACTACTGTCCATCTTAGACTGTAAATATTCTGGAAACTGATGACCATGTCTGCTGGAGAGTCTCCAGCTGAGAAATACTTGTTGATGTTGCATGCCTGCAGTTATAGTGGCATCCTCATTATCATTTTGTTAATAATCTCATAATGTGTTTTTTTTTTAATCTGGCTATTGAGTAGTTTGGTGTAGTGTTTAAGACACCAGGCTAGAAACTAGGACAGCATGACTTCTAGTCCTGCCTTAGGCACAAAGCCAGTTGGGTTACCTTAGTCCAGGGGTGTCAAACTCATGTTGTCACGGCAGCGTCATGTGATATATAGGGACTTTTTTTCCCCTTCACTAAACCGGGCGTAGGCATGGCCAGCGCGTGACGCATCCGGCCCGTGGGCCGGGAGTTTGACAGCCCTGCCTTAGGCCAGTCACTCTCTCTCAGTCCTAGGCAAACCTCATCTGAAGTCTTGCCAAGAAAACTGCAGGGAGTAGCCCAGGCAGTCACCAGGAGTCAATACTGGCTCAAAGACGCAATCATCATCATTGGCATTCAGGGGACGCATTGGAGCAGGGGTGGGAGGTGATGAAGCTTTTAAAATTCACGAGATTGTAGTGAGTATGAGGGAATGGGTGTAATAACTGCTGTGACTTAAAAGCTTATGGCAGAATGCAAAGTTGGCATGAGTCACAGCATGAGTATTATCATTTTGGCATTGTTTTTCTTATGAATATTTGGATCCCCTAAAATGATAAATTGATTTCTGTAGTTTCCCCATTAATAAAATTCAGGCTACCATACATAGTCAACAAACATTTGGGTGGTAGCAAAGAAGTACTGAAAGTGTCTATGGAGATTCTCAGTCATCCAGGTCCTGGTTGTCTCAAAGGTGCTGTTTCAAGAGGCAACTGGACTTTCTGGTTTTTCTTTGAAGACGTTTTGTTTCTCATCCAAGAAGCTTGAGCTTTTTCTTTCTTCAAAGAAAAACAAGAAGCTCCAGTTGCCTCTTGAAAAAGCACTGTTGGGACAAGTACTGAAAGTCTAGGCCAACCAACCCTAGCAGAAAGCTAAAAGACAAGTAAGACAGAGAAGTTGCTTTCAGTTGGATAGGAGAAAAAAAAGGAGGTCTCAAAAGGCTCAAATTGGTGGCCTTCTATTCAAAACTTTATCCAAACTAAAGATAATTTTGTTGGTGAGTCTCATTAGACAATTTATATCCTCTAATATTTCTGATATAATGCTGTTAAATAAGTTTTGTTTGCTGCAGATAGTTCTCAACTTACAACCACAGTTGGGACCAGACTGTTCACTGTTAAGCGAAGTGAGGGTGAAATGAGTCACGCCTGATTTTTATGATCTTTTTTTGCCATGAATTGGTGCAGTTGTTAAGTGAAACAGGCAGTCATAAAGTGAATCCAGCTTCCTCCCCTTGACTTGCTTGTTAGAAGTCAGCTGAGAAGATGGCAAATGATGATATGATCAGGACCCTGGAACACTCCAGATGTCGTAAATACATACTGACTGCTAAGCACCTTTGGGGGACTGCGGGGATCCTGCAACAGTTGCAGAGCAATTTTTTTCCAATGCCACTGTAACTTCGAATGGTCACTAGATAGTTCTCAACTTGTGACCACAATTGAGCCGAAAACTTACATTGCTAAATGAGAAAGGTGCTCAGTGAGTTTTGCGCCATTTTGTGACCTTTCTTGTCACAGTGGTTAAGTGAACTTGAACTGAACTTACCTTTGAAAGAAATGCTCAGAGTCATTCTGTTTACTTTTTAACATAGCTATTATATCCTTGGGCTTTGCTCTTGCTGTGCAACAGACAGTCTTTGTGACTTAAATAATCCTTACTGTAAATAAACAGTGTGGCAACCTGGAGACAACCTGGACTTGCTGTCCTCACTACAGGCCTCTGCATAACTTTGGGTTATTTCTCAGTTATGCCCCCTTTTTGGACCAGTGAACCCTGCTGACAATCACTCGTGTCCTTTTGACCTACAGATTGATTTTATTATTATCTTTATTATTTCATTTTATTTTACTAGACGTATACCAAATAAGGACTGTATTTAATCAGATTAAATGGGAACTATATCTTGTTCAGAGATTTATTTATTTTCTTTCTTTTCTTGCAGTTTTTATTTTATTGAAAAGATTGAAATACAAAATCCAAAAGAAGAAAATTAAACAGAGGCAAAAAAAGACAAATACATTAAAAAGTGTGGATGAAAAGAACAAAAACACATATTATTGCTCTAATTGAAACACTGACAAATCTATTACAATAGCTTCCTCCCTTGCAAAGCAGATGAAAAATTTGAGCTTCTACAACTATTTGCAACTCAATTGACCAGTAATACATTACATATATGGAAGCAAAAAATAGTAATGAAACATTGTTTTAGGTTTTTAATTGGGAACTTTCCCAACAATTGCATCTCATTTCCAAAGTTCATTAGTTTCTATAGTAAATATCTCTGCAACATCCATTGTTGAATAATTCTCCTTGGCAGTGCAGCGTTCCTCTTCCCAAGAAAAATTGGTCCATCCTTCATCTATTCCATTATCTCAGAATTTCTTATATTTATATTCTTTTCCATCTTTTCTGATAGATCTACATTTTTCACACCAAATACTTTCTTCTTTATGTCAGATTAATTTTGTAAGATTGGGTATAATATTAATTTTGATTATTGATAATTATGTAGATCTAAGGAATGAATCTTGTGGTGAAATGTATTTTTATGAGATAAATGTATATACAAATGTAAGATGCATATGTCTTTGAAGTGGGATTTTTTTTTGTTATAATGCATGAATAGAATGGAGGAAATGTGGGACTTTTTTCTTTTGTTATGGCTATATTAGTAAGGAAATATATTTGATTAAATATTTGTATATGTATAAAGTAAGTTGGAAGCCTTTCCTAACTTTTCTCCTTTTTTCTTTTTTCACTTTTTAACCTTTTCATCTTCTGAATCCCCCCCCCTTTTTTGTAGTTATTTTGTGTTTAATTTTTCTTGAAATTTAATAAAGTATTTAAAAAAATATGGAACTCGTGAGGTAACCCTTGCTAAGTCATTCTCAGTACAACTTTCTTAACAAGGCTGCTGTTTGGGGAATAAAATAGGGGTGATCCCGTATATTCCTGCTTTCAGAAAAAAATATGGAATATAAATGCAATAAACCAACAGATAAATGATTTTAGGAGTTTGTATTTTATGTTTAGCAATGAAATGAAATAAATAAATCAAGCAGATACCAAATATAATCAAATAAAATCTTGATAAATTTCCCATATGTTCGGTTTCATGACTTCACCAGCAATTATATAGAACAGCCAGAAGGATGATTAGTTTTCCTAGGAAAAAAGTGGAAATAAATAATTCAAAATCTTTTCCCTGAAGCAAAAATGAAGCAGGAGTTTCATAACATTCAATACCAGGAGAGAGGAGGTGTATGAATGTGTATGTTTTACAAACATAACAGAATAGATCTGAGTCTAATAGGGATAGTCTGGGGAAAATGCCATGTATGTGCTTGCTGTTTTTCCTTCCATTAGATATTTCAGCTTTTACAATAAGAATAATAAAGTAAGTTTACTAAGAAGAAAGGACTGGAAGAAGAATTCTGTGAGTCTCTTTAATCCTTCTGCTATCATTCATATTTTTATTTATTTATTTATTACTAAACTTTTATGCCATCCATCTCACTAAGTGGCGTAGGCCTCTCATTTTCTTTTCCAAACAGGTATAAAAGGATAGGACTGTCAAAAGCAATATCTCTGCTTGCTTTTACCCTTGTGGATTTATAAGGAAGATTTTAAGATTTTTGTATGTTGATGAACATAAATAAAAAATGGGTTGTATTTAGAGTATCTGATCTAAACATCCTGGGACAGAAAAAACATTTTCAATCTAACTGAGATGTTGCCTACATACTCTTCATAAGATTTCATTTTTAGATCCTCTAACCCTATTCCAGGTTTCCCTAAACCTATAAATTGTGATGCTCAAGACTTATTGCAGTAATCCAAATGCAATCTGATCAGCACGTATGTAGTGGAACTATTACTTCCTATGAATCTGGACATAAAAGTTAATGCAGCCCAAGCATTTGTTGACCTTAGCAGTTGTTGCATCATATGGCTTGCTCATATTGAATGCTTTACTAGAATCCCTAAATCCTTCTACAGGGTTTATGACAATTTGTTGTGGTCAGTTCGCCATGGCCAACTCGCCACAGGACAACTCACTGCGGGACAAGAGTTACACTAATATCGATGAAATGGTGGAATAGAATCATTAAAGAAAGGATGCAAAAGGAGGGGCAGAATGAAATGTGAATGGAAAAAAATAAAATATTTTTTTTTAATTTTAAATAATTAAATAGAATTGTTAAGTTGTCCCGCAGCAAGTTGGCCGTGGTAGGTAGGCTGCGGTAAGTTGGCCATGGCATGTTGGCCATAGCAAGTTGGCTGTTCCCCTTCTCATACTCAGTGCTCCCCTGCCAGGTCTACCATATCCTATACAGTATCCATGTCTTTGAGTTTTCTTGCCTAAATGCAGAACATTAATTTGTAACCCCTGAACATCAACCTGTTGAATGTTACTCAGTGTTCAAATTTATTCAGGTTATTTTGAATTGTGATTTTGCCACAAGTAATATCTCCCAATACCCCCTCAACAACTTGGTGTTATCTGCTCATTATTTCTCTTCTGTTCCATCCTTTAGGATATTTATAAAAGGTTAATTAGCATATAGTTAAAGTCAGAGATCCTATTCCAGAGGCTCCCAACCTTTTGGGTACCAGGAACCGGTTGGTGGAGAGAGGTTTTTCCAAGGACTGGAGGGGGCATGGTTTTGTATGCTGCTTGCATCCCATGGATGGGACTTTGCTTGTTTGCTCATCCCGGTTTCTGGCATGTTGCAGCCTGGTGCTGGTCCATGAACTGGGGGTTGGGGACCCCTGTCCTATTCAATCTTTCCCTTCAGAAAATTGCAACTTAGTCCAATTTAGTGAGAGGTTTTGGTCTCTACATGCCACCTTACCCCTCTATCGAAAGTAGCTCAAGAACAAAGGCTCTTTCAGAAAAGCAGGTAGGATATATGGCAGAAATCATTCTGAATGAGCAGAAATATTTTTTCCCACATTAATGTCCTTGTGGTAACATAATTTTTTATATTTGATTTCATCATCAATATCTTTGTTTCTCAAGTATGACTTGAATAAGTGCAGTATTTTGTCTATTTCATTTCTCTTACATGATCTGCAGTAAGATTGTGTTCTTGGGAGTTTTGACTTCGTTGTGAGCCAGGATTCTGATAATGAGTTTTGGCACATCTAAATATGTCAATCAATTTTCACTACCAGGATTCCATTCACATGAAGGCCTTTATATGTATTTGGAGGTTCTCCAATACACTGTATTAGACTGCCTTTGTTGGGCATGTAAGCATTAGTTCACATGCTGATAAAGATTCATGAAATTGTTAGTAAGAGAGCTGTAAAGCTTTCCATCAATTGCAAAGCAGTTCAGTTCCTCACCACTTCATAGAACAGCCAATAAGAAAAGAAATATTTTTTTGTCCAAAATGATTTAGGGGTAAAGTATGAAAAATATTTCAGTTGCTGAAATTCCTGTATTCTTAAAAAGTGTAAATGACGTTTCTGTGAGAAGTTAGAAAAAGAAACTCTCAATTAAGACAGCTGCTAAAGTCTAAATTCAGTGACAACTTCAACATATTAACACTAGAGAGAGAAAGAAAAGTTTACCACACTCAACATGTTGAGTTTTACATAATACGGAACCTTAAATGTTCCAATTCCACTGTAATATAGTGTTTAAGGCATTACACTGAAATTGGAAAAACTGAAGTTCAAGACCTCACTTGACTATAGAATTCACTATGTGGGCTTTGGGCAGTCAGAATACATCATGTCAAGCTACCATGTATGAATTATGAACAGATTGTAATAATAAGTAAATAAATATTCATCATTCATGAAAACAGAATAGCATTGGCTACACTTTGAAATATCTCACCATGTAATTACTTACCAAGTGCTGTAGTCTTGTTGGATTCTAAAACATAAAAAAGGGGAAAGGAAATGAGCTAAACTTTTGAGCCTCATAGGAATCAACCTATGCTTTCTCTTTCTGGTTTATTTAAAATATCATTATCATTTGTTATTAAATAGTAGAGAGCTAGTGTGGTGTGGTGAATAAAGTGCTAGATTATGAATTTCAATATGTGAAATTCTAAAATGGGTACAGTGCACAAAAAGGGAAAACTGAAATAAAGCTGGACAAATACTAGGAGCAACATCACATTACAACCAGTACTACTGAAAGCTTTGATCTGAAAGTTCTTTTTCTTCTTTTGGCTAAATTGATCTCCATTTGGGAAGGTCTAATTTTGGAAGACCCACTTTGCACAAGAGATAGAAAAATGGGGCTGAATGTGAAAAAAATGGACTTTGTTGTGTGTATGTTGCTTGGAAGGATGCAAAAATTGTACAACTGTTTCCATACAACCATTGCTGAACTAAAGAAAATGCCATTTTTGGTTGTTTCTTTTCTTTCTTTCCTAAGTCTTTTATTACAAACTGCCACAGTTTTCACTATTTGAAAAGAAACCATCTTGCTGGTACAAGTGCAGTAGCTTACCTCAGACTATTTTAGTCTTACCTGCTTTTGAAGTAGTATTTGGCTTTTCTGTAATTCCTGTTTAAAAGAAAATGTTGATACAATAAAATTCAAAACATACAGCCCAGAGGGGTGAGAAGGAACTTTTTTTAGCAATATATAAAGAAATATATAGCTTCTTTCTTTCACCTTTTTTCCTTTCTTTTTTCTTTTTTCTTTTTAGTTTATATTATTTTTTATTGTTCTATTTAAAACTTTTAATAAAATTATTATGACAAATATTTTAACTCTGAGCAAATGAGAGCCAAATAAATTCTTTCTAAAGAAAACAAAAAATGCAAATCTGTGATATAGCAAATAAATAAATAAATACTATGATGAGTTCTCAATATTGAACTTGAAGAAAAATGTTTCCACCTAGTGAACATCCATATTAGGTTACAAATATAAGCTGGTAAAATTGCTTTTATATTAAAAAAAATAATAAAATAAAGTCTAAAAACATATTACAGATAACAGATTCATATGATGCATAAAAAGGCAATTTTCACTGCAAAAGTTGTGTACAAGAGTGAAAACTATATTATTAATAAAGGAGGGATAAAAATCTAATTAATATTGATATTCAATATACAGTAAAAATACTCCGGTCCCAAAAAATTAATATCAAGTCTTTAAAAAAGAACAATAAGTCTTTAATGTACGAACAATAAACTAAAGCCCTGGGAATAATATCCTGTCATTTTCCCAAAGATTTAGCTTTCCATTAATTGACTCATTCTTTTCAGTTTTTTTGAAGGCTACATGATTTTTTTTTCCATTTCATTTTTGGGTCATAGATTTAGAGTTTTTAAAAAGGAGGCATTCAAACTTCTTTTGGAGGGTGAACATTGTTAAATAGAAAACATTTGCTATGATGTATTGTTAGCCATCCATATGCTACTCTAGTTTGAAAAACTGTTTGATGTGGCAGCCAAATCAAGCTTTCTTTCAGGATACCTTATCCATTCTCTCTGAAAGCTTCTCCATATAAGAAAGACTAGAAACTAATTAGGGCTCCTTTTATATGGAGACTTCTGTAGCTACAGAAATATTTCTAACTTAATTGAAACAGCTTTACACCCAAACCTCATTAATGACTCTTTGACATTATAACTCACCTGTCATCACAGTTGTGTTAATTTCAGGTGGAATTGTGATAGACACTAGAATTGGGAAAAACAGAAAATGATGACTCAAATTAATCAGGCAGAAAGTTCGGTATTAAATGTCAACCAAACTCTCCTGTAAGGCTGTAAAATAGTTACCTTTGATGCATTTGGGGATGGCGGGAACCCACAAACTGTTAGCCCCACATTTAATATGGAGGCTTCCCACAGCGGAATAGCCAGAATTACATTCAAAACTGATGGCTTCATTATAGGTATAGGAAGGCTGAGGTAAATTAAGTAATTTCCCATTTTCCACTTTTGGTCGATCACACTTGACGTCTGAAAAGAGAAAGAAGCATTTAAACAAAACCGGCTCAGAACAACAGCCTATAAATAGAAACAACCAAGAGCTGCTCTTGGCTAAAAGGGATATATAATTTGCGGTTGCTTTTATTTTTCTTTCTTCTGTTAGTATTGGATATTAAGCCCCTACAAGATAATATTTGGTTAATCCTTTATTTATTACTTCTTCTCTTATATTATTATATATTTTATTGTGTTTTTGCAATTGGCTTTCATACCATCAAATTTTGCAGTTGTTTTCATACTATCAAATCCAAATTTCTTTACTACAGGTAGTCCTTGCCTTATGACCACAACTGAGCCCAAATTTTCTGTTGCTATGTGAGAGTTGTTAAGAGAATTTTGCTCCATTTCACAATCTTTATTGCCACAGTTGTTAAGTGAATCATTGCAGTTAAATTACTACACAGTTATTAAGTGAATCTGGCTTTCCCATTGACTTTGCTTGTAAAAAAGTCACAAAAAGGGATCATGTGACCCTGGGACACTGTAGCCATAATATGAGCCTAGGTGGCGCAGTGGTTAGAGTGTTGAACTGCAGGCCACTTCTGCTGATTCAATCTAGCGGTTCAA